>WBMZ01005997.1:84264-196323 GCA_013400975.1 Atrichornis clamosus
CCTTTGGCCTACCACCTGGGCACACGCTGGCTCATGCTCAGCCGCTGTCAACCAGCACCCCCAGCTCCTTTTCCAGTGGGCAAATTTCCAGCCACTCTGCCCCCAAATCACCCAAAGACAGCACAGCTGACCGGTTCACTCGCTTTCCCCAGGCCTTGAGAACGGCAGTGGTGGGGTGGGAGCAGGGAAGGGGCTGTGCTGCCCCTGCTGAGGCCTGGGAGTATCTCCTCATGCTGCAGGAATGTGGTTATGTCATGGCGAGTCCCCCACACGCCCCGCCGCTGCCTCCCAGCCGGCCGCCGGCCGACAGCTCTGGGAAGCATCGTTACTGCTGAAATGGAGGCATAAATTTCTGCTGGCAGGACTCCTGGCTGTGAAAACTTGTATGCCGTAACAACTGCTAACTGTGACAAAGTTACTCCAATATTTCCCATGGTCCCGGTCCCATCCCTCAGAGCTGGGGGCAGGAATAGGGGGAAAAGGTTTTAAAAACTTTTCATTTTCCTTATGTAGCTGAGTGTTACCGGGGGCGATATTTCTGACTGTGCATGAATCCTTCCTGCTGAACTCATGGGGCATGACGCACCCACAGGAGGGGAGAGCATGCCCGAGACAAGAGCGGCTGAAGTACGCTCCTGCTGAGCTGCTCTTTCTGAGGATTTGTATTTCTTTTTCCAGCCGAGAAGCTTTATTATTACAGAAAGAACATGAGATTTTTATGAGTGATTTTACAAATTAGTTTCTCAAATTGGTTGCAGCAGCACAACAAATGTTGCAGTCATTAAAGTTCATAGAAAGCATCAAATGCTCCATCTCCACAAAGCTTTTCCTTGTGCAACAGAAACAAAGCAAAGTCGCCCCTGGCGTGTTTAGACGTCTGACTCTGAAATGCTGTTCATCACCTCTCCACCATAGTGTACAGCAACTAATCCTGCCCTTGTGCACATTGGTAGAATGAGCCGGGAGCTGAACCAGCACAAATCCAGCTACAAACATGATTTTAAAAACAAACAACTAATTATTTCCATTCACCTCATTTAATTTGGGCTCATGCAGAAATGCTGTTCATCCAATAGTTCAAAATATGTCACGTATTAGGAGCTAAAGAGTCCAACCCAATGAATGAGTCATCACCCAGTGGATGAAATCCCATATCTTCATGGCTGCTCATAAATAAGACAAGCTCAACTTTATAGCAAGTCATAAGTAAACAATGAACTATATGAAAATCAGACTCAGCTGTGTTATAACTGCATGGGCACAATGCCCACGCAGAAATGAAAAGCGAATGTGATACCATCACCCTTTGGCTTTGGAGGCTGAATTTGGGACTGAAACTCTTAAGAGGGGTTTTGATGTGAGCAGGGCAGTCGGACATCCAGGCCTTTGAGGCCACTGTAGATGCCTGTTTGCAATAAACAACACATTATCCCAGCCATTAGCACTTCTGAACCTCAGATCCCAATGGGCAGATTTTCTGAAACGATCATCTGGTATCTTCTCGCGACAGCCCAATATCTCCAAGCAGTGCTTCTGTATTCTTGCAGCTTGCTTCTGCATCAGTGCTCTCTCCTAGATGGAAATGAAGACCAGCAAAAAGCTGTTCCTTCACCCTGTGATGAGCACTGGTACATCTTGTGCATCCCCCATAACTCTACCCTGAGTGCTGGTCTGGATTCACAGAGCTGGCTGGCATTTTTGGCTTATTAATAACTATTTTGAACCAGTGTTGTGAGAGAAGGCAGGAAATAGCAGAAAGTATTGATCAACCTCTGCCTCGCTATAAAATTAACAGCATATAAAACACAATATTGATATAACTGGAAGCCTGATCACACTGCAGACAGTATAGCAGAAGGGCCAGGCAAGAGAAGATGTATTGATGGCACTGAGAAACACTCTGGCATGTGGCCATGAAGGGACCCTTCTGCAGCAGAGGCAGCTGAAGACAACTCCAATTTTGAGCTCCATTGTCCCCTCAGGGAGAGTCTCCACAGCCAGAAGCAGCTTGTGGGGCTGCAGGGGCATTTACTCCAATAAAAACATCTTTTTGCTTCTGAGGAAGAGATGTGTTTTACTATCTTGTCAAAGACTCTATGAAATGTCTTCTAATATCCTATTTATATTTGGGTTAATGGTGGGAGTGGGATATTCAGAAGATCACAGGAAGGAAATCCTTGAATTTTAGGGATTGGTTGGATGTGCTAAATGTGCTAGAGGGTAGATGTGCTCGGATGTGCTAAAGGGTAAACAAAGTTGACCATCTCAGAGGATTTTCTCTTTGCCTTATCTTGACACTGTGCAGGTAACCATTAATGGCAGAGCTGCTATTGCCTGAAGAAGCAGGCTCCAGGGATAGGTGTTCCAGGGATAGGTGCTGGACAGAGGAGCTGCCTTTGAAGACTTCCAGGTCTGCATGGGCTTGGTGGTGCACTCTGAAGTGGAGATGTCCTGCTGCTCCCTCATCCTGACCTTCTCCTCTCAAGTACAACGGAGCAGCTCAGGCTGCCTTTAGGATAGCGGTAGGGCCAAGACAGTAGCTGTCTGGCTATAGGAAGGGAAGAGACCAAAGCAGCTTTTCCCTGAGAGAGCAAAGCTCCAGCATCTGCCAAAATACACAAGGACACAGACTGCCTTGTGGCTGTCCTGCAGAGCAGGGGCTGGGGCAGACCAGGATATCCGTTCTACAGTGATGTGTCCAGACACGGGGGAGGGCTTCAAGATGTGTCACAAGAATGAAAGCCCAAAAGAGGCCCAAGCCTGGTCACAGGCACTCAGTCCACCCCAGGGGATGTGGGGTCTCATGCTGGGGAATGGGGCCTGGCTCCCTTCCTCCCTCCTGCCCTGACATGACTTCATTTCTCTAAAAGGCTGAGAACAGTTGTGCCCTCTCAGGATTCCTCAGATGATTTACAAGTCCTCTCAGGAGACTTCCAAAGAGCTCCTCTGGCTCCCTGCCTTCCTGGCGGTCCTTGACCCAAGTGGCTCTCACAGTCAGAGCAGGCTGGGCAGTACCATGACCCCAGCTCAGACTTTTCCCTAAAAGGATGCTCTGATCAGATGCTGTGTTTTATTTTCTTAAGCCTGTTACAGTTGTAACAGGGCAAAGCAGGGATGATACCCAACTAGAGCTGTGACTGCAGAGCCCAGGTCACCACTTTCTGTGCAAGCAGAGGTCTTCTGTATACATTCTCTTTTCAACATTGGAAAATTATTGTACTTTGTTAATAAAGTTCTATAAATGGATGAATAATTTCCACAAAGGAAAGAATGTTAAACTTGCATTGGCACAACATTACTTCTAACCAAGTGATCTTCATAATTCTCCAGAACAAGCAAAACTTCATATTTTCCATATGTAACCATCTTTGTCACCCAAAGCACTTTGTATTCAATAAAAATACCAGTTTTCATTAAAGAAAAAAACCCTTTTGGTGCGCAGTTTCTCTGGCATCGTACATCTCTGGTTCCCTCACTCAACATGTTTAGAATTAAATCACAAAACCTTAACTCACCCTCTAATGACCTGTTTGTTTCCAGATTCATATTCCCACAATATGTTTGCTGACAGCAGTTGGGCTCTTTGACAAAAGTCAAGAAATTCTTCCCAAGGATGTATATTTGCTTCATTCTGGTGCATTATAGGGGAAGGGTGCAGGCTGTACAAGCTGTCACCAATAACGTGACTGTAAGACTAAGTGTAATTTATTTAGTACAAGCTAAATGTTTATACTAAGTGTTCTTTGTTCTGAACATTATCACTTCAACATTGAGCTTTTTATGAAGAGAGTTGTGAGAAAGGTCGAGCCCTTTTTTTGAAAGGATTTTTAAATTTAGCATCACTATGACTTGGAGCTAAGACCTCAATACATACAGTTCTCAGGAGAATGATGGCAAAAAGCTGCTCCCCTCAGTTTCAGGCACTTCTAAACTGTTCTTTTTGACTTTGTATTATGTGTTAGAATGTAATAAAAGCAAACCAGTCCTTGAAAGGATATGTTGTTTCAAAATAAATCCAAAATCTTTCACCCCAAATGTTGAATGTGGTACTTTGATATATTGCCCCTTATTCCTTTCTCCCATTCTTAAAATAATCTCTTCAAATTCATATCGATTTCACAAAGCACTTTGATCTCAACAGAAACAAAGTACACTGGGATGAAAAGTGGTCCTACCAATATCTCCTCAGCCTTTCTCCCCTGCCCACTGATGGATGGGGTCTGGAAGGTGTTCCTACCTTGGTGTCCACACACAGCCACACTTGAGGCAGCAGTGACAAGCAGCCCTTATTTAATAAAATGGTGACACCAGTTTATTAAACTGGGGACAAAGCGAAACTAAGTCTGTGATACCTGAAGAGCCCTGTATATGGTGTTTTCTAAAAGTAAAGTGCAAGTTTACTTGGTCAAAAGAGTATTGGACTTTGCCAGCGGCATGAATAATCTCATTCCATATAAACACACTGGAAAACTGCATCCCAGTGTATTATTTGCCACTCAAAATGGACAATGAGAAAAGGTAGAGCAGCAAGGAGGATGATGCCTCTCTTATAGTGAAACCCACCTTATAGTGAAGGGCTTTGGGAGCCTGATCTGCTGCTGAGAAGGTCAAAGCCAGACGTGGTCACGAGCTGAAGCACCTGCATGGAGAGAGCAATGTCAGAGGCGAGGGATTCCCACTTCCCGGGAGAAGTGACTCATGGCAGAAAGCTACAGCTAAGCAGCCACGCACTAGGGAAATATACATTCAAACAGGAGCAACTTGACCTTGTGAACAACTAACTGTACCCTTAACCATCTCTTACAGTAGATCCTCCATGTCTCATATGGAAGAATCAATGTCAGATGTTTTTCTAAAACACATGTAATTTAAACAGGAACAGTTGAAGGTGGTTGTCTCAGCTTTTATATTGTATTTCATCACAGTCCCTGTTTCCTTGGGAGTAATTCGTCCTGTGAATAGCGATTCCAAGTTTCACTCCTAGAAAGTATTAACATCTTAGTATTACTTCCATTTTTACAGCAGCTAGAATTATCCTTGTTTGCTCATTGCAAAATATTTTAGACACAACAAATACAGTACCTCTGAGTTTATCTGAAGAAAGGAAATCCTTTTTGGGGACTCCCCTTTGCTCCCTGCTGAGATGCCGACTCCAAAGCCTGCAGAGTGCTGCAGCAGCATGTGAGGGTGTTTCTTTGGGGTGTGAAGCTGACCCTGCTCTATTGCAGATAACAGCTTTATGGCACAGGCATTGTTCTGTTTTACCAGTGCCCTGTTTTCACAAGGTATTTAATGAATAGGCTTTGAGCTGCAAAAACACAGGTTGAGATCAAGAAAGCAAATGACCTTTGTGCTGGTGATTGTACATTCACATAGTTACGTTTCTTTTCCTCATTAACATATAGGAATCCCTTTTTTTGTTAACGCACTTTATTTAATTCTAATAGGCTTTTTTGTTGTATTTAAAAATGTGGAGGAAAACAGAAAAAAAGTCCCATTGTTCTCCCCCATGTTTGTTTTCACTACAACTACTAAGAGGAAAAGCCCTTTACAAAAACAGGATACAGCAGACTCCTCTGCACTGTGCACCCCCCGCACACTCGCACACTCTGGGCACGGCTGCAGTGGTAATCGAGAGTCCACAGAAAGTCATAAGTCATTGAAAAACATCAATGGGACTTATATTATCCACTTGAATGGGAGTAGTATCAAGTCCCACCTGAGAAAACCCCACCAGCCTGGGCAAATTCTGCTCGCCTCGGACAAATTACCATCTGCCTAAGGACATTTTCTCTGTGACGTCAGTTATGGAAAGAAGGACAGACAGGGGTGTCTGCAGGGCAAACCCCATCATTGTGGGAAGGCGTTAAGTCAATGCCAAAAGCCATAGCATCCAGCATCCCTTCCCAGCAAGGGATTTGTCCCTAAGAGACAAATCACCAGGGACCCATGTGGTGTCACGTACAGCAGGTGCTGCCTGGCCCCAGGAGATGACCCAGATCTTAGTGAGCATCCACAGGCTGTCTCTGGGGTGCCCTCAGGAGTGGGGCTCCCCACTGCATTTCTGCTAATGACTTTTCAGGGCTCCTTTCCCCCCTCTTAGATTATTGCTTCCCCTGCTGGATTTTTGGCCAGTCGGTGGAGGGGTCCCTGGCTGTGCTGGCAGCCCCCAGGAAAGGCTGGAGCTGAGGCAGGAGGATTCATAAGTTGCACTCACTGCAAAGCACATTCCTGTGGGCTGTTGTTAAGAAGATAATAAAACTTGCTGTTTTCTTTCTCCTCACACGTTAGCATTTGGAAGAGTTCATACTTCCAATGAATAACACTGACTTGTTCTCTGTGATACAGAAGAAGATTTAAGTCAAGTGCAATTACCAGGAGACCTGGATTTCTGTAATCAAGAGCCTCATCTCTGGCCAGAAAGGGACCTTGGGGGAATTGAGTTCTAGTGACTGGGGGGCCAGTTAAGAGCAATTTGAGCTTTTCTGACTCTGAAATGTGGTGATTGCAGTTCCATTCGCCTGGTCAGAAACTACCGCTTTGCAGCCTGGCAACCTCCTTGAGACACCATCCCAAGAGCATTTCAGTTTAAAAAAAAGTCTCAAATTTAAGGGAAATACGCTTTCTGGTTTCTTTCTAAGGAAAAATATATAATGCCATAAGGGTTGAGAATATTCTTGTGGTGAGGGGAACAATATACTATTTTAGTTTTAATTTTATAGGGTTGTGGTTCTACTCGTTTTTCTTTTAACTATGTTAAGTAAGCCTTGTTTCTTCTCCAGAAATTATCATGACTTTTGATTTAGCAATGATTTCTGAACAAGAATTGTTTCTATAATGCAAAATGATTACATTTTACAATGTAAATTACATGAGCAAGGTTTATGCAAATCCTTAAGTAAAACGATACCACTTTATTACTGCAAAATAAACATTGAAATTACTGACACTGTGTCTTCAAACCAGAGAGTCTTTGCTATCGCTCAATAAACTGAAGAGCCAGGGAGACAACTTAGCACAACAGGCTACTACTTAGAATCAGACCACAGTGTTTTCAGTTCAAGGGAAAAACCCCCACAACTTCCACTTATATAAAAATCTATCATTGTTTAGAAACTGTAAACCGACATCTGCTGCTTTTTGCATTTATTGGTAAATAGCTGACCATCATCAGAGGGCAGGATTAAATAATGCGGCTGTCATTCCTTCCTCATCAGGGAGAAATAAACCCACGGTATCCTCCCTTGCTGCACGCAAAGAGTTCAATTACAAAACTATGCTTTTTCCAAACTCTCAATATCTGCCAACTGGGTGTCCCCAAAAGCAAGAAATAGCAATTCCCCACGCAGTGTCAGGACAAGCTCCCTTAGAACAATCCCTTTTCTGAAAGCAGATCAGGGACAGCCCTTCAGGTGCTCCCTCCATCCCACGGACCCTCACACCCTGGCACTGCCCCCGGCCCAGCCCCGGGGTCCCGCCGGAGCCGAGGGCAGGTCCCACATGGAGCCCAGCCACGCCGCCCCTCGCACCTACCGTCAGCTGCTCCCCGCGGCCCCACCGAGCCGATGGATGGATGGAACTGCCGGGCTTGGCTGGGAGCTGCTGCTGTCCCAACAGCGGGAGGTCACCAGGCTGCTGGTCTGATCTTCAGTTCGCTTTCCATCTGAAAAGTTTAACTCCTTCACGCCCTGGAAGGCAAAATATCAGCAAGTACTGCGGCGCTGCGCTCGACCCTTGCCAGGGGCGCTGAGCACACCCTTGTCCCAGGCTGCTGAGAACGAGGACGTGCACCTGAGGGAAACCAGGATGTGGGGGGTCGACATGGCAGTTTTCCTCTGAGACCTGGGGGTGAGTGTGATGCAGAGAAGCCCTCGGTGAGATCTTCCCCTAAACAACGTACACCCCCTGAGCTCTGTCCCGAAGTCTCCTCTATTCCCACGCATTCCTGTGGCTGCCAAATCCCTGCCGGGGACCCCAGGGGCTTACACTTTGGAAGGGAAGGGGAAAACCTTTGACAGCACTTTTTTCTCTTTCTCACCAAGCCCCTGGGAAATCGAAAGGGGTGGAAATTGCTTCTGGCAGAGGACAAAGCCAGATCTGCAAGGGCACACTGGGAAGGGGCCCCAGCCCTGATACCAGGAAAACCCAGTCATGCCCATCCCTGGGCACCCACCTCCCACCTTGCTTTGATCAGAGAGAGGTTCCTGGCCACGTGCATGGGGTTTTGTTGTCCAACTCAAGATGTCTGTGCAAGAGCAGAGGGATGAAGGTGTCTCTGCTTTGCCCTTGTAGCTCACTGGGTTTTCAGCTCTCTGTGCACCAGCCCAGGCCCCTGCATGTGGTACTACCATAATGCATAGGACAGAGTAGTGGCAGCCTCCAGGAACTCAAAATACTGCTATTTCCAGCAAGATGTTTAAAATGGTTATGTGATGATGTCAACCCTGACCTCCACGTTCCTCTTGCACTCCTTTGCTGTATGACTCCTGAGCAATGGAAATATTTCCTGTGTTTCAAGGCACTGTGTCCTGTCCACCATCCCCAGCTGCAGGCTCCCTCTCACCTTCAGCCACCACCCTGTCCCCTGCAGCCTGTTCAGAGCTGACAGATGGGAATTTTTAGGCTCCTGGCCCCTCAGAAACTAAGCTACGTCTGGCCCCATGCAAGGCTTCTTCAAACACCACTTGTTAGGCATGAAATCATGGCTCAGTACAACAGCCCGCTCTCACTGCCACACATGGGCTGCCCTCTCACCTGGCTGTGGGGGCAGTGAAAGAAAGGGACAGGTGTGAACTTACCAGCCTCCTCCGAAGGAGGATGTGCCACGTGGGCAGGCTGCAGGATGTCACCGGGAAGGCCACACATGGCAGAGACAGGAGCATTTCATGGGGCCGGCAGGAAGGCAGCAGGGCCAAGCTGCATTGGAGGTTTTCTACCCCAGGTGTTGCAGTGCCCTGTGAGCACAGTGCTCACTGGCCTGGTGAACTGGCACTTGCCATGCTGAGCCCAGCTGCTGCCCGCCCCTGCTCACCCTCTGTGTCCTTTCCAGTGCACCAGCCCATGCACCCACAGGAATCCATACGGGTCCTCATTGCTGGTGACAAAGTGCTCAGAGCAAACAACAAACACAAGGCTCCTGTAACTCATGGCTCCAACACCAGCACGTCCCACCCTGCACCCAGCAGCTGGGCTTCACTTGCGAGCTCCCCAGGCACAGGCTTTGCTGAGACCCTTGAGTCAATCCAGTGTATTTTAGCCCAATATAAATAACACGATCCTCAGCCAGCCCCTCCAGAGTGGGTGTACCTGTCAGAGTCTCTTGTCCAGGTGATTTCCAAAAGACCATCAGCACATGCCACAGCCAGTCCTCGTAACTCCCAGGCACTGTGAGTTATGCTAAAGATGACTTTTTTCCCCAATAAGAGGAGCCTGGGTGAGGGAGAGGGAGGGGAGAGGTTCCCCCCTCCCCTTTGTCCCCAGAGCAGGAGGCTGTGACTGCAGTGCTGTAATTCCAGGTGACACATGGCATCCCTGAGGCTGCACCACTGATGGGGCACGAGATGGTGGCTGACACATAATCCCCATGCAGACACCCTTATCGACGGGCTGCACCAGCTTTCCATTCATCCCCAAGATCAGCAAAACCCAGCATTTCAGATAATTTTCCAAACCTTGCTCTGGAGGGAGAGCAGCTATGGGGCTTTTGATTTCAAGTATGAAAAATGTAATTATGGATAATGATGCCTCTTGCTGTAATACAAGCAAGAAACCTTTCTGTGTTTCATGGCTGGTCCCTGTGCCCTAAAGTAAAAGAGGGTTTCTGCTTTCATTACAAAACATATTTGTATTTCAGCCTGAAAGGCCTTCTCATCTGGGAGCTCTCTAGTGGCCAGCAGTCTCTCCTGCATCTGGTGTTACTTAGCCAGCAATTTTTCTTCTGTGTTGCCTGGGGGCCAAAAGTACTCCCCAAAAGGCAAAACATGGGTTAAAATTGTTTAGAGAACAAAACTCTGTTAGAATGTTTTATTGGAGTCCAGGGAAATTACTTTTAAAATACATACACATAATATTAGCAGCAATAATAGAGTTTTTAAAAGTCCACTGTAAAAGTAATGATGTTTCAGATCGGAGCCAGCATTTCAAACCCATCTGTATGGAGATGACATCAGACACACGGCTTATATTTCCACTTTCGGCAGTGTGAAAGAAAATACAGTGCTACATGTATTTACCTTTAGCTGGTGTGCTTGCTAAACTTGGACAGTTTGGTTGGGTAATTGCTTGAACTCAGAACGCTTCACTTTCACATAAAGCAAAAACTTTAAAAAAATTTTTTTTTATTTACAGGCTTCTCAGCTTGTATCAAAACCACCCTTCTCAATCCTCACCAGGTTCTGTCACTATGACACTTAAATCTAGTGTCATATTTAAATTATTGTAAGGTGACAAATTAATCTAGGACGTGGATGGTGAACGCAAGAGCTGTCCCAGCAGCCATCCCACAGTGCTACATCGCAAATGTTTAGGCTCACCTGGTTGACACCAACCTTCCACGTTCCCTGACGGGGTTCAGTAAGGGATGGCAGTGCTGCGATGAGCAGCAAGGAGCTGCACTGGCCACACTCTGGGACCCTGCCCTCTGCCCAGGGCAAGGCAGCTCCAGCACTCTGGCCACCCCAGCTGAAAACAGAGAGGGTTGGGTTACCCCCCGTGCCCCTCTTGTGAGCAGGAGCCAGGTCTCCTACTTCTCACTGCCCATGAGCAGGAGCCCAGTGAGCTGTGGGCAGCTGTGGGGACAGCTCAAGGAGGTGCAGTCCCTGCTGATTTGGACCCTTCCCAGGACACGCTGGGTCCAAGCACATCATACAACGCTTTTACTTAAGGATCCTTGTGGTTGATGGCATTTTCTGGGAATGGGAACTCCCGGGGACTGTTCCCGTCTGTGGAAAGATGCCATCGTCTGCAGTACAGAGACAGGCAGTGCAGAGGGGATCTGCTGGCATGCACACTAAAATCCAGTCTGAGATTTCCACATCATTTTTAAAAAAGGGTAAGAAGTCTAAGTGATAAGGACAGAACAATGAAATCTGAGCAAACAGCACTAATGCATGTTTCCTAATTCCTTAAGCTACCTCCTCTGTTTATAAATGAAAGAGAAACATCCAGAGATTTCTAGTATGCGATCTCATTTCTTTTTTAATCAGAAATGCCCTGAATACTTCTCAGTTTCTGTTTTCAGATGTTGTCTTCTCACAGAAATGACCACCTAAAGCATTCATCTTTTTATTAAAAATACATCTTTTCATTAAAAAATTATATTGGTATTTCATTCTTATTCTACTATATTTTTCTTTTTTTTTATATGGGTACAAGCATTTTTCTAAACTTAAAGAACTCTTCTCAGAAGGGAGTGGAGATACTAAATAGTTTTAAGATGTGGTTTTCTTTGATTTCCAAAGAATTTGATTCCAGTGCTAGAAAGCTGCAGAAAATAATCCCAGTGAGAGGAATAACCAAGAGCCAGGTTATTTCTAAGGCTCCAAGACCCTTTCAAGTTGGTCTGAAAACCTCATTGTTAATCAAAATAATTGCATGAGAACCAATCAGGAAATCCTGAAACATTCAGAATGAAACCTTGTCATTACAAATTCACCATCATGGCTAAAAAACAGATTATCTCTGTCAAAAGCTGTGGGAAAGTTTGCTTTGTAGCAGTAGGGGCAGAAGTAAATATTTGCCCAATCTGTTTTGTTTATCCTAAAAACATATATACATGTGCAGAGTTTCAATTAAACACTATTTTCTTTTCCCCCATGTGTACATCATTTGAACTGCCCATGTGAGGAGCTTTTAAAGCACCTCTCCCAGGAGTCAGGGAGATGGCTCCATGCCAGAGCCTTACTCACACCATTACGCCATGGCAGGGAAGGTCGGATTGCTTTGAATTTTAAGCCTCATTTCTTTGGTCTCACCTCTGAGTCCATTTAAACGTAGCTGGCCCCTTGCTGTAATTTAAAGCAATTTAAAGCAGATGCACAAAGTGCCACTGAAAACTTACCCGTGGATGTGTTGGTTTTGCTGGGAAATTCCACGACTTCCCAAGGCTGGCGCTCGCGGGGAGCAGGTGCAGGGGGAAGGGGTTCAGGTGTGGATAGGATCTGTTCCACCAAGACAGCACGCAGATTCCCCAAGTTACTACACTTAAACCACTTAAGCAACTGCATATTTTCTCAAGGAAAAGTAGTGTTGGGGATGTCTGAGCTGGCAGAAGAGCTTGAGGGGACACTGGGATAAACCAAGAGTTCAAAACACAGCTGTTCAGTGCCCCGTGGGGGTCATGAGTCCCTCCTGTACGTACCCCAGAACCCTCTGTGCTGACACCACTTTTGCAGGAACACAGTCAGAAATACAGATGCAAAAGGTCTCTGGTCTGGGCTCTCTTTTGCCCCAGCTGTTTGCAAAGTTAGTGGTACACTTTGTTTTGAAAATGAGGTCCGTACTTACAAACATGCCATTGAAAAATGCAGTTGTTTTCAAAAAAAGAGGCACAAAATAAAAGGAAAAAAATTCCAGCCAATAATCGAACCCTCTGAATCCATTCCCCTGTGGCAACAGTGTTCAAACAGGTGAAGGGGGAAGAAAAACAAGGGCTGGTAAAAGAACAAATGGTCACCACGTTTAAAAATGCCTGCTGGAAGTGACTGCAGCAAAAAGTAGTTCAGAACATCTTGGAAAATACCTCAATGATGCCCATAATCCACCACTGCTGCTGAGGGGGCCAGAGACCTCCAGACACTGCATCCTGGGCCCCCCCTGGAGCATCTGCTGATCCCACTGGCATTACATGAAAGTGCAACAATCCTCTGTGAGGTACTAAGATCCTTTCAAAATCTCTTCTTGCATGAAACAACTCACAGCAAAACAAAAGCACAGTTTATTTTGTCCAGATTTTGCAAGTCTTAGATCTTTTTTGTCTCAGGAGATCAGGGTCTTGGTGCTTCTCCCACTCGAGTCATTGGGAATGCTGCCACAGGCTCCAGACAGCAACCAGGCCTTATCCTACAGGCTGTCCTGTTGGGCTCACACCTTTTCATTTCCTAGCACCTATGGCTGCAGTAGATTTACCAGAGTTGAGCAGTCTCCAGGCAGAGCAGTGGGGCAGACAAGAGCCTCCTGCAGCTGCACAGGCAGGTGATGATGCTCTGTCACAACGGCTGCAGGTCCCTCTGGGCTCAACCCCCAGACCTGCTGCTAAACAAACCCTGTGCTGGATCCCTGTGGTGCAGGATGAGCTGGAGGGGCCACCTGGATGTCCCAACCCTCCAGGTCTGGACCTGTGGTTTGGGCTTCTCTTCCCTGGCCACAGGGCAGCACCGCAGGTGAGAGATGTGTTCTAAGGATGGAAAATCTGGCACTTTGCCCCAGCTCCCCTGCTCTCCCTTCAGATCCTCGCAGAGTAGTGAGAGGCTGTCTCACCCCAAAGTGCTGCAGCCAGGACTGCACACAAGTTTGCACATAAACACCACCACTTCCATGTGAGGAAGACAACTGGTTTAAGAGAATGTTCTGTTTCAGAGTAAGAAGTGGTGGCAGGTACAGGCTGGTTCCCTGCATGGTTGAATTTAATTTTCAACCAATTTCTGTGAGTTTAGAAACAGACATCTTGTGTGCATCTCCTCACAGGACCATCACTTCTAGGGTCTTGAGGTTGTCTTGTGCAGGGTCAGGAGCTGGACTCAGTGATCCTTGTGGGTCCCTTCCAAGTTGGGATATTCCATGATCCTATGACCAGGAGCACTTCCATCCACCCACTCGGCTGTGCTGCAGCACCTCACTGCCATCACAAGCCCCTGCTGTGGCTGGTGATCCATCAAAGCTAAATGACAGCTCTGACTGGTTATTTATGCCTCCACATACACAGATACGGGTCTGCCCCATCAGGCCAGGCAAAGCAGGCACTGCTGCCAGCCACAGGCACCTCTGTCATCCCAGCCCTTGGAAGAAATGGAGAAACCCAAAGGAAGTCGAGGACACCTTAAGAGGGGAACAGAAAACAATGAGGAGCTATGCTGGGAGGGAAAGAGGGCAAGGAGCAGGATTATAGATGGATAACATGTGCAGTGTAATTAATCTAGATTAGTTTTTTTTTTTTTTATAGCATTAACAGCCCGCAGTCGCAGCATGTGGTGATCTGGTCCCGCGAGTTCCCAGCCTTTGCAGGGCTGGGCCGGATCGCTGGGCTCTGGGAGAGCTCCAGGCACAGCATCAGCGTGCAGGAAGCGGGGCTGGTGACTCACCGCCTGCACGCTTGCTTGGAGACTAATGAACTAATACCCGGCACTCTGGCCCTTTCCACGGCCCCCTTCCATTAATCTTCGGGTTAAAAAGTGCAGCAGTCGCTCAAGAGGGAAATTCCCACAGAGCAGAAGGATTTGTGCCGGGAGCCCCCTGTGCCGACCTTCTTGGCAGCCCTTGCAGAGCCGAAAGTCCGACTCCTCCGACCCAGCAGCCGTGCCCAGGAGCCGCCGGGATTTACGGCTCTTCCTCCCGACTGCCCGGGGAGGCTGGCTGTCCCCCAGCGCCTGCCGGGTGACGCGGGTTCGGGATGCAGCTCACGTCTCGGGGATGAAATGCAGAAGCAGGGCCTCGCCCTGATGCCGGGCAGCTCACGACGACATCTTTGTCCCCATAAAAGATTCACCTTGGCGTTTTTTGGCAGATGCCACCTTCTGCAATAGCAAGTCTGAAGTGCTCACAGCCCTGCTCACCTCCCTGCCGGCCTGCCCCCACTCAAACTCTGGAGATTTGGGGTTTTGCTTTGCCCAGGTTACAAATTGCCACACGCTGTCCCATTACCAACAGGCACTACCTCTAAAGGGCCCACTTACCAGTTGTGCCTGGAGATGCACTAGAGCTTCCCCAACCTCAAAAAAGTGAAGCACGGTTAAAAATTGTTTCTTAAATCTCCTGAGACAGAAGAGCTGCACAGTGCCACAAACAGCAAGAGAGCCTGGGATCTTGGAGACAGGTTCTGTTGGAGAGCAAGAGAATTTATCTGTGCTTCCCTCTTCATCCAGGACCGTCTGTCTTTAACATTGTATCACCATGCAGAAAACACCAAAATCATTCCAGGGATGGCACAGACCTGGAACCGCAGTCTCGGGGAGTGGGACCACCAGTGCAATCAGGGCCTAGGGGTCCAGTTACCACACAGCTACTTTATTCCATCCTTTGACTTTATTTTATATTTGTATTTCTTCAGTATAATAGAATACAACTTATTTTACATAATGTATACAAACTATATCACAGTGCTTTACAGAGCAAAGCATGAATTACA
Source organism: Atrichornis clamosus (assembly GCA_013400975.1). Taxonomy (NCBI): domain Eukaryota; kingdom Metazoa; phylum Chordata; class Aves; order Passeriformes; family Menuridae; genus Atrichornis; species Atrichornis clamosus. The sequence goes on from WBMZ01005997.1 coordinate 99,605, forward strand.
TGGTGAAAACTGGGAGAAAAATGACAAGGTCCTCTGCGCTGCCAAGACTCCTCTTCATCCTGTTCCAGGAGACCTCCCAGGCCACACAATCTAGTGGGAAACTCCCACCTGACTAATTACTGTCCCCAAGGTGAATTTGGCTGATCACCAATGTGCTCTCTCCTCTCCAGTGCACTGGCAGGGCTGGAGATGTATCCCAGGGTTGTCACATTTAACCCCCTGCTTCTTATCTCCATTTTCTCACGAAACAAGCAGAAGCTTTCTTTCTTTGAGCAACATAATTACTCCCATGTAATTACTGCAAACTCAGGAAATCCCCCCGTCATTCTTTTCTCCGAGGATGAGCTTTGCAGAGCACATGGGTGGCCCCAGATAAACCACGGGGTTTGGCAATGGCGTTTGCTGCATTTATGAAAGCAGTAAATCCATCACAGCTCCACCGTAACAGAGCCGGGGTGGGATGCAGACCTGTCTCCTCCCACAGTTTCTTTGTAGCTGCTTTTCTGAAGACAGCAAGGAAAAAGCACTCACAACCATCATTTACAAAGTTATGGGATACTGTAAGTGACCTTAGATTGACGACTGCCAGGTCTCTGAGACCTAGGAATGAGAGTGCTGACAATGGGAAATGGGAAGGTTTTGGAGGCTGGGAGAGAGTGGGACTGTGGACAGCAGGATCTGGGGGTCACACACACAACAGGGACATGGCAAGGACAGACAGAGGGAGACTGATGTTACTGCCAGATGAAAAGTTTTCAGATGGATCCCCAAAGTGATCCCTGCAGGGATCCTGAATGCAACACACACTTATGTGAGTACACACACACAGAGCAACAAAAGGAAGGTATTGGCCATGGCTTCCCTCAGGGCCTGCGCTACTGCAGAACATCCCACTGTGAACAGGGCACTGTTTTAACAAATACTTGTAATGAGTAGTAAGAATAATAAACCACCCATTTTCCATTCTCTAACCTAATGGAATAAATGTATAAATTCACACCATCTGTAGAACAATGTCATGTCCAGAAACTTCCCCAAATACGGAAAGATCAGGATCCCTTTCTGCAATAGTAAAATGGAACACACCCATGCAGAGCTGATGACAATGGGCAGAAAAAGAGCAAAGGCAGACGCGTAGGAGTAAGTTTCCCTACAACACTTAAAATAGAAACACAGGTCAAATATACATTTGATGAGTAGGAAAAAGTGAACAAGAAACCAAAGTTTTCCTAACTTCAGAGTCCACTTCCTCTCCTAATCCCTTTCATTCCAGATCCACATCAATGAATCAGAATTTGACCTAAAAACTTTGCAGCAGGAGAATTAGCCAAATGTTTGAATCAAATATTGCTTATAAAAATCTATTTCCTTTTCTTAACAGCAAATTTTCCAACTGGGAAAAGAGTTTGAGGCCCACATGCTTTCTAAGTTTGGAGAACTAGAAGTTTCTCTCTTTTACATCCCATCCCTCATAATCTGGAAAAGATACAGCCTTACACATCAAATTATTTTCCAGGAGAAACTTGGCAGGATATCTGCTTAACCAGGAGGAACTCTCTACGTCTAAATGATCCTTGAATAATCTCTTCATTTCTGACCACGCATCCATTGAAACCACTTTGAGTATGACAGGACTCTGCTGGCCCTGGTGGCTGTTGTTTGGTGTTCCAGGACATCCTCCTGACCAGGACCTGGTGCATCTGCTGGGGCTCTCCTGGGCCCTGTGGCCAAGGGACAAACCTACCCTGGCTTGACTGCAAGGTCAAGTGCTACCGTGAGGTCACTCACCAGAAAAAATTAAATACCTCAGACCCTGCCCACATAACTGCATTTATCAAGAAAGTCCCAAAACAACCTGGCCAAAAAAACCCCACATCCCTCTCAATTTTATAATGTATTGATATGATATAGTTATAATCTCTGGAGCAGAGCAGCTGTGGCTTGTTGAGTACACAGGAATGAATCCTGTGCAGTGACCTCCTCACAAAATAAACATTGCCAGATCACACAGGGCCACGCTGGCACAGGCAGGTGAACCACAGCTTACAATGCTTCCAAGAAGTGACTAAGACTTAGGGGATAGAACTGGGTCCTATCTGACTAATTTTGCTTTTAATCAATGGAGCTTTTATCTCTACTGATAAAGTTCGGGTGCAATGCACAAGTGATAAAACCAGGAACTGTAATCTCAAACACTAAAGTAACAAAGTGTTTATTAAATGGGTATTGGCTGGTCCATGTGAAACTTCTCTTCCAGAGAAAGATATGACTATGATTAAAAAAACGTTTAAAGTCTAAATACGGCTTGGGTGACTATGTTAAGGTCCTCTTTTCTTAGTCTATCAGTCATCACTCTTGTCTCAGCTTTGAGCTGCAACCATTTCTCAGGCCATGGAAAGGAGGTTGTATCTTCCCTACAAGCAAGCAGAAGACCATCAAGTTTAACTAACGATGGGAGCTTTGCCTGTGGAAAATATAATAATTTAAGTTTCCATATTGGTGGCATAACTGGAATATCTAAGCAATGGCGTGAGTGTTTTCTTGGACTAGTTTTAAGATTACTGCATAAAAGGAAACACTTTGAAGTTCTGGCAAAAATGAGAACTGGTAACTGGTGGCTTTATATCCTGCTGGGCCTTTCAGGGGCCATAGGCATACATTTAAAGCAGCAATTAGGTCAAGCTTTTCTATTGTTCCCAAGAAATGTAAAAACATTTCTTGAGAATTCTTCCTTAACGAGAGAGAAAAAGGAGGCAGCTCTCCCTACATCACTCCTGACTTGTAGAGGGTGGCTTTACCCGATGCTCTGCCAGTGCACAAGGAGTACCTGTGCTCCAGGGCCCACCCCAAAGACACACACCAGCACACCTGGAAGCACTGCAGACTTGCAGCGAGCCCATTGCTGGGTCCCTGTACACACAAAGGCCTCTTCCTGCCCCCCACCATCACCCTGGCATGCTCCAGCCCTGGGAAATTTGTCCTGCAGGCTCCACCAGTGAGTTTCTCTGAACCTCTGCCTGGGGGCTTATGCTCTTGCGGGAAGACAGGGCCATGGCTCAAGGCAAGGTCACAACACAGACCCTCCCAAACTCCCCCAATGCCACTCCATCAAACAGCTTTTCCTGCACACAAGATTCCTACCTGCCATATCCTGCTCCCTCCACAAAGCAGTTAACACACATACAGCAAACTTCATACTCAAGTTATTTTGGTGGGTAAACAAGAGACAGTGGGCAAGGCACAACAAAAAAGGGCAAAATATTAAGAATTCAACATGGCACCAGTTAGCTTAGTTTGGTCTTTTTGCTTTACTTGGATCAATACTTTTTAATGCAATATTTATAACATCTTCCTAATGAAAACATTATTCAATTCTATTGCAGCAAAATAGATGGCACTGCAAAGCGTAATTTCCAAGGATCTCATGCTCATGGCATGCTAAGTCACACCAATTCCTGCTCTAGGTGTGCAAATGGAGATGTGTCAGTTTTTGAAGGACACAGAAGATCCTTCTAAATACCCACTGAATAGCCCTTCCCCAGAAAGTGCTATATGTAGATATAAGGAGCACTGAAATAGTCCGGAAAACATAGACTGTATCCTAAGGCAGTGATGCTTCAAACATGTGCTGAAGCCCATAAAAATAAGTTAAAGGCTGTGTTGACAGACAGGATGAAGGAAAAATCTGTTTCTGGGATTAGTAGTTACAAAAGGTCTTCCAGATTCTGGAGTAATCACAGGATGAAATTTCCAGATGGCTCACCAGGATCTTAGTAAGACCAGGGAAGAAACACACATCCCTAAAGTTACCAGGCACAGCAAATCTTCTAGATAAATGGTATCTCAAGGATAGCCTTGAGACTCATCACATGAAGGTGACACCCAAAATCTTCTCCAAATGAGCACAAGCTTCTCCAGATCTGGTCCAAATCTCCTCACCCTCCTGGGAGCAGGAGGAGTGAAAACTGCTTCTGCCCTACATGTGAGCCAGGACACCAGGCCTTAGCCCTGGGCAGACCCACACCAATGAGGGGCACACTGAGGATCTGTTTGGGGCACTGCTGTAATCCTGGACCCAGGGAGGATCAGGTGTACATTTGCGAGATGCCCCAAACCATCTCACTTCTGCCCTCATGACAGCTGGGCTCACTTGCTTTTATAAAGCTGCTGTTCTGAGATGAGGGTGAAGACAATTGGTAAGCTTAAAACAAAGCATGCAGTGCCATCAGGGAGTTACCCCTCCCACAGGGAGCTGGAAAGACAGAACACCCTCAGATGTGATCTTCCTCAGGTTTAAGGGTGAAACTTAGGCATTAGAGCAAGTGAAACCTGGCAGGAGCCAAGGAAATAAAGTTGGGGACCTTCCCCAAGCCATCTCAGCAGCACTGGAGCCCTTCAGAGGGCCAGACCAGCTGATGGGCTGGTCCACGGGCACTTCCCCCACTCCAGCCGACAGCCTGGCAGCTCTGCCAGCAGCAAAAGGAGAGAGAAATCAGGAATCTGACCCAAAAGTTTGCTAAGCCAGCCCTGGCTTACAGCCAAGGAAAAGTGGCAACAGCTACTATACAAGGAAGGTTTGGGAAATGCTCTTCTGCCCCTGGTATAATGCAGCTTTTGTCTTCATTTGCAGAGGAAACAATTCAGAGAGGACAGAAGATTCACAGGATTAGGACATGGCTGGAGGACACGGGCCCATGGCACCCCCAGTTGTCCAGCAGTGCTTAACACCAGCCTTTCACAGGGCATGAGGCCAGGTTTGACAGCAAACTCACTGAAAACAATCACTAATGCTTGCTAAACCCTTGTTCATTTTTTTAAACAAACAAACCAACCCAAACAACTTTCAGCCTTCTGTCCCTGCTTGACTAGCACAGATGAAGTCACTTCCTGACAGAAGATGAGGCACAGAGAATGTCCCTGCAGGAGGGCAGGTGCTAGGAAATGGGGAGCCCTGGTCTACTTTCTTCATGGCAATGCACTACAGGAGCAATTCTTTTCAGTAGATATGGCACAGAAAATCCAAGTGAGAAGAAAACAGGGTTTTCTCTCTCCAGCAGGCAGGTCCATGTGTTGCTGCCAAAGTGCAGCTGGCGCAGAGGTGGAGCCTGCCAGTCTGTGGCTTCCCCCTTTGGAGAGAATGATTTCCCATTCAGGTACAAACAGATGCAAGAACTCAGCCAGGCCAGTGCTCCTGGCTGCTCACAGGACACCTTTAAAGACTGGATGAGAAGCTGTAGAGCAGATGTTCACCCTTGGCAGCAACTCAGCCATACTATGGTGTATGGTTTTGCTTTTTCAGCTCTGGCCAAAAAGGATGCACATTTCCTCCACGCCGTGTGATGGAGAAGAGACTGGACCTGACTGTGGTGATGTCTTCTAATAGACATCAGCAAACTCCTCCAGTAGGAAAAAGAGTGCTTTACTGGCAGTTCATCAATGTCCCGAACACCATCCCCTGGATGACTAACACACTGAATCCCAGGAATGAGGCAGCCATTACTGTCACTGGATGGGTCAGGCATCATTTACAAAAGGCTTTTGGAGGAGTGCAAAAGCAGATTTCTGGAGAAGGCTGAAAGAGGACAAAAGAGCTGGCTGTGCTGCTCTTCACACTCCCCAGCAGGCTGCAAGCACCAATTTTCACATAGTTTAAAAGAAAAAATAAAGTGAATAATTTTTGCTAATAAATTACAGTTTGAAATGGAGTAAAGCCAGATCCACAGAGCTGATCTGACTCAGGACACAGTGTCTTTCTTAAATATATACACTTGAAGATGAATCACACATGTCTCATAAGGACACTTCCTAAAATTTGCTCTCCCATACTGCTTAAGGTTCCTGTTCTGCAATAAAAGATGATGTCACTGTTTATATAAATAAAGGCAGTGGTGCTCAGATCACATCTAGGAAACCAGTCTCTTCCCTCTTAAAGTTTAGTAACCATGTTTACTTTCTTGCAAGGTTAGGGAGTGTAAGAACTGGCCAGGGCATAAATAGAAGGACAGACAAAAAAAGGTGCGAAAGTGACCCAAACCACATACTTGACAGAGATTTCTTTTGTTCTTAGAAAACTGGCTACGTTAAAAGTGATGTAGCTCTCAATGCTCTCACTCTGGCCATATTAGGGAGATTAAACTTCTGCACAGGAGAGCTGCAACTGAAAAATATTGCCATTACACTGAGCACAAATAGCTTTTTCTTGAACACCGAGCATGCACGTAGCCTCCCCTCTCCCCCCAGCTTACATTTTATGAGATTTTGGACAGTCAAGAGAAAACTCTCCTTCCATATGTTCAGGATGTCAAGATTTCAACCTCCTTGCAGCAGGAAAATAAAGTCATCTTCTTTGTAATGCCACAGCACTGAGCACACACAGAGCACTGAAACAGTAACGCATGAACTGATCTCTGCCATTGCGGAAAACTGCAGGGATCCCGGAGCAGGTCTTGTTCCTGTCATGTCTGCAGATGCTCTGTTAAGGACTCCAGGGACATAGAGCAATTACTAGGGTTTGTTTCTGCTTTCCAGGAGCAGTTCTGTTTAGGAGAGAATAGAAAGGGATTATTTTTACCTTATAGTTTGGACTTACAGGGTGTGAACTGAATTTTTTTTCCCACAGAGACACATCGTGTAACAACTCTTGCAATGCTCTGTAACGGGGCTGTTCCTTCTCAGCAGAGTCCAAAAGCCCAAGGGCTAACGAGGGTGACAGGCCAGGCCCAATTAGCAGCACGGGCGTAAGGATGGCTGCATTTAGGCCACACACTGAGTCTAAAGGGTTTTTTTCCTTTTGTTTTCAGGGGCTTTGTTGGTTTGTGGGGTTTTTTGCTTTGAGTCTAGAAAGCTGACATCTGCTTCTGGTAAGATTAACAAACTATTTTATGTGTCAGTAAATGCAGATTAAAACAGTACTGTGAACTGCATTGTCTGGACCTGCGGGACCATCGGAAGCATCGGTGGAGCATTTTCCACTGGCAAGTGTATAGAGAACAAAACACTTAAGTGAAGATAATTTTTTCCATATATATTATGTACATTATTATATACAAGTGAGAATTAGACAAAACAAAACTAGAACAAAGATTCTTTCAAGTTTTAAAAGGATCTTTGTCTCTCAGCCATAGGGATGGCTTAAGCCAAGCTCCATGGATGAGGCAATGAATGAGGCAGCAGATGCATCAAAGGCATCCCACTCGTAGTACACAGTTCAGCCATGGAAATACTCAGACCACGCAGGGGACGTGCTGGCACCAACATCATTCTTGCTACAGCAGAAAAGATGTTCCCCAAATCTTACCTTCTCCTGATGCAGCCAGGCACAGGTCCACCCTCCACTGTGCCCTACAAGCCCTGGCACTTGAGCCAGCAGAGCTGCTCTCACCAGAGGCTGTGCCCACCCTGCAAGGGCACTGTGTCATCATGGCAGTGTACCCAGTTGCCTTCTGCAAGGTGATCGCCACCAAATCCCACCCCACCCACCTTTCCTGCAGGTGTGACTGCCCAGACCAAAGATTTTGCTTCCCAGAAACCTCAGTGACTAGTAAAGTGTCCAGTAAAATCCCCTGGGTATGACTGGCAGTTCCTTTTTTCGTTCACCAGCTCAATGCTGCAAACACAGCTCCAGGTCACCTCCCTGTTGCAAAAGAAGCAGAAGAAATCTGCCGTATTCGGGGAGAGGGAAGCCCATGGACCTGGCTCTCATGTGGTAGTGGAAGGTGCTGGCCTTGTTACAGGGGAGAGGAAGCCTCGGGTCACAGCAGACTCAAGGGTCAATACCAGGAAGGGGATAAGAATGGAGCAGGCTTCCCACGAGGTTCAGGCCTAGGGCAGGAAGGCAGATATTGTCTCTGAGGCCCCTCTCTCGCACAGTGCATTAAACATTAAACAACACCTTCCCTCTCACTGCTCCCAAGGTCAGGCTGGGCAGCAGCTGGGGCTCTCCACCACCACGCTGGCTCAGGGAGGCCAGCAGTAGACACCAACAGAGGATGGGGATGCTCTCTCAAGGCTGGAAAAGTACTTTTCCCCTCTGTGGTAAAACCCAGGAACATCCTTCCCAGACCTATTTGACCCTTCCCTTCCTGATGCTCCCCCCTACCCCGTGCCTCTCCCTTGCATTGTGTGGGAGCTTTCCCCAAAACATGCTGCTTCCCCCTCATTTCCTTCCTCTCAAGACACCTGAAACTTCCTCCTGCAGGCTCCTGCCACTCCTCACAGTGATACAGGCCAGGCCAGGCTTCCCAGGCCTGTCCCAGCTTTTTGTCCAGGAAACCAAAGCAACCAAACATCCAGCACAGGGCTGCTGGGGTGACACGCTCAGAGACAAGGCAGCTACAAGGGCTTTTATGTACTGAAGATAACAAGTAATTTATTTCGGCAAAAACAGCCTGACATATTTGAGGAAAAACAGAAGCAGCAACTACCAGCAAGTAGTCCCCTCAAGAAGGCTGTAGGGAAGTATTTTCCATCACAAAATATGTTTTGAAATGTATTTGAAATTTGTGATTTGACATCTCAAGCTGTTAGTAGAAGCTCCTTGCTTAAACGAGTCAGTTTTGCATGCATTAAGCAATGCAGCACAGAAACAAAAGAAAAAATCCTCTCCACCTTCAATGCCAGTTTAAAAGTTATTGGGCCAATATATTTGGGAGAGGTTTTTAAACACCCTCTTGCAAACTACGATGCCTCAGCAGAGATCTGTGCACACAGCACAAGCCACACATCTTAACTCCAACTTCACCCTTCTAACTCACTGCATTTTGAAAGCTTAAAATACCTTTATCTAAACCTCTGTCTCATTAAGATTGTATTGAGAAGCAGAAAGCTTCATCCCACTAGAACAGACTGTATAGATAAGTGGAGTTTCATGCTCTGCTACACCAGCTTGCTTCTGCTACATGTTCACTTGATTCAGGAAGCCACGCAAACACAGCTTCGCTGCCTCATTGAATGTGCACTGGTAAAACAAAAATTCCATAAGTACGTTTAATCACGGAATATTTTGAGTTGGAAAGGATCCACAAGGATCATCGAGGCCAACTCTTAAGTGAATGGCCCATATGGGGATCAAACCCACAACCTTGGCATTATTAGCACCATGCTCCAATCAACTGAGCTAGTATCAGTCACAGAATCATGGAATAGTTTGGGTTGGAAGGGTTAAAGATCATCTTATTCCAAACTCCTGCCACAGGCAGGGACACCTGCCATTAAACCAGGGTGCTCAAAGTCCCATCCAGCCTGGCCTTGGACACTTCCAAGAACAGGGTATCCACAGCTTCTCCGGACAACCTGTGCCAGGGCCTCACCACCCTTCCAGTGAAAAATTTCTTCCCAATATCCAATCTAAATCCACCCATTAACATATACAATGGACTCCAATTGAAAGTCAACCCCACAAGGCAGCCCACAGTACACTGAGATGCAAGAGCCAGACACTGCTTTTCCCTGATGGACATCCACAGCCTCCTCTCGGGGGTACTGCCAACTACAGGGGTTCAGCTCTCCCACTCCAAACACTGGCAGACACTGGAGCAGTGTAATCACATTTAATGCAGAACCCACATCACAGCAAGTCACCTCAGCCTGTGATTGCAGAGAAAAGCACAGGGTTCTCAGGAGGATGGAAACAAGGCCTCTGTGTGTGCCTGGGCCTGCAGCCAGTGGCCACCCAGCGATGGGGCAGCACCAGCACCCACCCATGGAAAGAGGCCTGCATGAACAGTGCTGAACTTGAGCTGCCTTTGAACAGGTGAGCTACCTGCATGCAGGAGCTGGGCAGCCACACATCTCTGAAGGACTGGCCTTCCTCACACTTCAAGGGTCTTCTTTTTACTGCTTTTCAGCTTTCGTTAGTCAGAAGTAGGAAGAGTGAAGTGGTGGTGTCCCTAACCAGCATTAACAGGATGTGACTCTGCCCTGAGTCATCATCCTCTTTCTCCTCAAGTGGAGATGGCTGCTCACACCTGGATCACGGACACCTACGGTCATACTCATCAGGACAAACACCCTGCTTCCCAAGCTTGCACTTCAGAGGCTGCAGAAAGCAACCTTCACCTGACACAGTTAGAACTTCACATTTTCAGAGTATCCTCACAATCAAAGAGGACTGAAGAACTCCAATATGTGCTCAAAATCTAAAGAATAATACAGCAATTTTCTGATGAAGCGTATGAGCCAGCAAGATCTCACTGAGGTCCTACTTAAGAGTCCAAGAAATTAAAACCTTAACCCACACAGCTGCAGAATATGATCAAATACCCAATTATTGTTCTTTATTTTACAATCAAAAAACATGTTTTCATAATCTCCAGTGAAATGTATTTCATGGGAACTGGAAACAATTTACATTAAATGAACCAAATGAACACCACAGTTAATGAGTCCACGAGCACACGAGCAGAACTGAGGTGCCTCAGCTGCGAACAATTTCTGCCAGTACAGTGGTCTCATCTTCCATCCTGACAAACTTTACAACAAAGGCTTCCCTGATACATTTCCCTGCCCATCTAAGGCAGTCATTCAGTAGCAGGGACGTCTAACAGCCCCACATTCCAAGCAGATGCAACATCCTACACATCTGACAAAGCAATTCAGTCTCACCAAAGAAACATCCCAGAAGTGCTCATTCTGATGCAATTATTTCAGTATTTGTTTTTCAATTACTGGGAGAAACATCAGTTTGGGGCAAACAATATTTTGCCACTCTCTCTGGATTTGAAATGAGACACACCATATAAGTCACCACCATTTTTTTGGCATTTATCTACTAAACGTCCTCTTGACCAGGGACATGGATGTGCTAAGGAACATCCTCGCTGCAATCTTCGTGTAAAGTAATAATCAGGGAGATTGTTAATAATTTATTATTGGCTGCGACATAATTAGGGAGTGTATAAACATGATACCACTCTGCAGGTGCACCATGGCAGCAACTTCAAATTTACTGTTTAAACGGATGGGAGTCTTTTAAATCTGAAAGTATAGGAAACTAAGAAGAATTACAGTTCAGAGAAGTCTGCAAGGGAAGGACATACTGCTGCTGCAACATGTAGCAGACACACCAACACCTGGCCAACCCAAGCCTCTAAGTGTAATTTAAAAATGACTGTGAAGTTGCTGCAGGCTACATCTTCACTTATGTGTGACTGCAATAATTATGAAGTGGAAAAAAAACAAGAGCAATAAATGTCTCTCACAATGCCCAGCTATAGTTGGAGTCCAATCAGGTTCTGCAACAGAAAAACTGCCAGTCAGCTGTGGCTGCTAAACATACAACAGAAACACGAAAATCCTGTGAGTATCACACCTAATGAGCCTGCAATATTGACACTGCACCTTTAAAAAGGAGCAAACCTTATCACCACTTTTCACCTGCAGCATTACTCAAAAATAAACTCACTCAGTGCCTAAGGAAGAGCGCTCTGTGCTGGTGTTGGGAGATAGGAATTCAAGACAAAGTTACTAGCACATTAAGTGCTACCAACAGCGTTCCATAAGAGCAGCAGATGTATTTATTACCTTTTTAGGCTTTTGTTTTTCCCCCCCAAACTCTGCCCCTCAAGCATCTACTGCATCTGGTAGAATGTTTTAATGCTAACTCTGACTGTAACTTTTTAAACAGAGAAATAGAAGAGACAAGTTACCTGGGTCTTAGACCAGGACTTATGGTTGCCTGGAGTGCAATCACGAGTACTTAAACTGCACCCTGGGGTGGATCCAAACCACAGTCTCCAAACAGGGAGGAGACTTTCCTTCCTCAAACTTGCTGAAAACTATGTGAGTGACTCAGTCAATGTCCTTCCCTTGAGTCAGCACTGAAACAAAGCTCCAGAATTCCACCTGATTTACAATGCAGATAAAAGACTGTAGGGATTGTTGGCCTTCTTAAAGGATGATCCATGATGGATACCCTAAGGATGTCTCATCACTAAACCCCATGTAACTCTTGCACAAACCAAGGCTGCACTCCCACCCCGTGTTCCAGCCCTTCTCTCCCTGGCTTCACACACAGACCTGTTGGAGCCCGGCTTTACCACGTCACACAGAGGAGGGAAGGTCATGTGGCTGCAAATCCCATTTGCACAAAGTAAACAGGTAAATAGATTCCGATTTTAAAGCAGGTTTTAATTGATTCATTAATTAGTGACTTGTCTTCTATCGCAATAGAGCAGAGTGTAGCAGGTTCAGAAGTTGTGGAGTGCTGAAATTTGGAGTTAGGCTGAATGAAAGACTATGTACAATACAAATCAGCTTTCTGTTGTGATGTAAATTTATTCTCATATTTTTTACCATTTATTCATCCCAAAAGACATATTGCATATTTGGAACATTTTTAAAGAGCCACTGTATTATTCAAGACAAGAAGTCGTTTTGTCACATCAAAACTGATGACATACTCAATAAAATTATTTTCCAGAGCAAGAACTCCTTACAAGAAATATAAATAGAATATAAACTTCATAAATGATCTAGCATGAAAAGATTAAAATAGTAAATCCATTCCATACTGAAGGCAGTACTTTACCACTCATAGTGTGTGTGCGGTGTTTCTAAAAACAGAAAATTCATTTCCCAACAGTGGGTACTGGAATAAATACGGGTAAGCTTTTGGTTAGATTTTATTCCAATAGAACAGAATGAATTGATGACTTCGCCCTTTTGTCTCAAGTTACTGACTAATATGATCAGGTAATAAAACATTACTTTAGTTTAACTCAGGCATCAGACGCAATGAAGGGATGACACACTTTGGCAGCACATTCGCATTTTCAATGCACCTGACAAAATACAATTACCTCTCCCTAATAACATCTCCATTCCCACAGCTGAGAACCATTTATCTGAGAATCTCAATTACATTCCCACCCTCCTGGCTGCTAAATGCAAGTGCCCCTGGCCTGTTCCACCACATGCAAGCGCAATCCCAGAACAGCACAGACACACACGCACATCCCGCGGTGCCTTGGAACTGCGGCACGTCCAGCACTGGGAACGGTGCTGAGCCACACTGGGCACACGGGAAAATTCAGCCACGTGAATAATTTTGAATTTGAAATCCCTTATAGAGGGGAAGTGTCAGTAATAATGCGCAAACAACATGATGGCGCTGAGGGAAGAGAGTGAAATGTCTGATCCTGGGAAAAAGACTGGCTTTGCCTCACCCTGAGATCTAAGGAAATCACAGAGCAATCTACAGGAAGCAGTCAGCAAAAAATTCAAGAATGTAGAATAATTCATGCCTGTCAAAGTGTTTAGAAAGTAAAATTCCCCTTTTCTAAGTTCCGAGTTTATTGGTATTATTAAACCAAGACTTCAGTAAATCAGGACACTCCAAGAAAAGTGATCACTGCACTACAATCACTGTAACTCATAGTGCAGGTTACAGAACAGCTTGCAGACTGGAAAAACTAAGTGAAGGAATTATTCTATGGATAATTTTCCCTATTGTGCTTCATGGATCTGGTTTTGTCTCACTACTGTTCAACAGTGTATGATCAATAGTCCAGAATAAAGCTTCAGTAGTCATCCCTGTAAAAACCTGAAGGGGAGAAAAAACCAAAACCAAACCTTCAATGATGTGCCGAACAGTCACAGGAACAGGTTGCTGCCTGGGCCTGCTGCCTACAGTGGTTTTTACCAAATAATATTGCAAAGTCAGAGATACCACAGGGTTTACCACATTCTGGGGTGATGTGAGGAGTACACTGATTTGATTCACAAAATTAAAATCCAGAAGCTGAAAGTCAGTGAATCCCAAAAGGAGTTCTGATAGACAGTCAAACAGGAATACCAGAGGAGGATATAAAGCTTATTGTCTATTTATATGATTTTGGTAAGGTGATTACTGTAAGGACATGTTCATTACTCTTAAAAAAAAAAAATCCAGAAAATTAAAAATTGTTTAAAAAGCTGACAACAAAAACTAGAGGGATGAAGAAAAAAATTAAGAAATTCAATCCACTCATATAAAGTAGGATTGGAAGGTATGATCATGGTATGTCAAATCCCTGGATCAGAGCAACATTTGCAACAGAACATCCTCCAAGAGAGAAGTACTGAAGTCCAATTTTTGGAAGCCAAAGCAAGATGAATTCAAACACAGGGCTGGGTTTTGGGTTTGGGTTTTCTATGAGAAAATTAGTTGCTCACATACCTTACCTACAGAGGTGACTGATCCTTTTTCCTGAAGCTCTTAAAGCAAGAATTCTTTTTTTTTCTAACTGATGCTGAACTTCTTGGCATTCTGCTGCTGATGCTGACATCAGTCAGTGAAGTTTTATGACTGTGATATCCAGATTAGTGATCAGGTGAGTTCCCATTACCTTTACAAATAGGAACTTGAGCCTGTAATGTCCCTTCCCACCAAAACCTGTGTTTCAATTGCTGATCTGCCTTCTACTGCTGGAAGGCTTTAGACAGATATTGATAGCACCCAGTTTTTAAAGCAGTCATGGGTGCAGCCCCTCTCTTCCAAGCAGAACTTGGCTCTGTGGACAAACCTCTGCTCACCTTCAACAAGTTGGCACGAACTAAAAAACCCAGGAAGGCCAAAAAAGCCATCATACTGCAGCCCAATTCCCCACAAGAGAAAAAAGGAGGAATTCCGTGTTCGTAAGTACATGCTAAGAGGGACTGGGTTGAGTGAATCAGGTGGATCTGGGGAATTCAATGCAGCTGTTTGCTGGAAGCAATCGCCCTTCAAACAGACCCAGAGGTATATGCAAGAGAGAAGGAAAGAATATGGCTTCTTTTATATGATCAATTACTATTACTAATGGAGACTCAAAATTTTGAGACAGGTGCTAATGAAACACTAATGGTGGATGAACAGCCAGAGAGGGGAAAAGGCCCCTGGTGAAACCCGGCCAGCCCCAGTTGCAGAGCCAGTGCAAATGACAGTGGCTTCCCAAAAGCCATAGTGGTGACCTGGTGTTTTAAAGCACTCAGATGCTGCTGGTGGAATGAATTCGGCAGTGGATTTGTCACGGAGAAGATTCAAGCTGAAGAAATGATTCTTGCAAGTGGCAGAACCCTATGGATTAAGGCAGGAGACATTCAAAATCTTACATAAAGCACACAAATCTGGAACAGGTAACATACTTCAGAAGACTTGATTAGAAAAATAACATAGGGGTGTACCCCAAAAACACATGCACAGGTGATTACCTTTGCTTCAGCCATCAGTCATTTGATACTAAGTCTCCCTGTTTTCTGAGAACGCTTGGCAATGTATTGTGCAGGCTCACAATTCTCCATTTAGCACCAAAAAATCCAGACATTCTGCAAAAAGGATGAGGCTAAGACTCTGGAAGAACGCATTTAATTCAGCTACAAGGAACAGGAAAATCACACTATATTTTCCACATATTATATATTTATATTTTTAAATAAAAGACCTGCTATTGTAGTCCCCACATAGGTAGAATTCTTTTAGAATTTAAAAAAGGTGCCTCAGTCAGGACACTGGGACAAATCTGAAGAAGTGCTCAGATATTCTATTATACTAAATCTTCCAAATTGAACTAGCAACTGGTAAAACAACTGTCTGACTAACTTTGCTACGATGAGGAACCTCTTTAAAACCTTGAACTTATGCAAGCTCAGAGCACTTGTTTTAAAGTAGAGCATCTCACACAAGTGTGAAAAGCTGCTCGTTACAGTAACTCCAAGGCTTAGCTAATCAAGCCTCACAAAAGAACCTAAATATGAATGTAAAAGAGCACACACATTTAGCATTAAAAAAAAGCAATAAAAAACCAGAAAGGTTTGTGCAAGGAATCCTTGCAAAATAACTCCACTTGCTGTTTTAGTATCGAAGCACTGAAGAACAGCAGCTTCCCAGTTACCCAACCCTTCTCCAGGGATTCTCACAACAAAAGAGTGAACTGTGCATTTTAGCTCATTGCTCATAATTTTGAACATGCAAATGTCAAGAACTCCTGGGAAAGGCACTGTATTAGGGAACCACAGGTATACTTGTAAGCACAAACCCCCATGCAATGTGTACTATGCACCTGTGTATATAATATTAATATGCACACATGCACATAATGAAATTAGAAATATTTCTGCTTTCGTACAGCCATGTTGGGTCTCAAACTGCAGCTCTCTGACGCTCTAAAGGTTTCTGAAAACACAGCATTTGTCTTTAACACAAGGACAAACTTAGGTCCCAGGCAGCACTGCTGCAGTGCCGGCCCCTGCTGCTCCCAGGGGAGCCAGCACCTTCCCCGCCGCGGCCGCGAGGGACCCCCGGCTGCAGCAGGCTCCTCTCCACCTCCTCACACCACGTCTACATGCTACCAGCAGAGAGGAGGGAAGAGGATCCACTGCAAAAGGAACAGTAGCTGAAAGAGGGACTAACAGGGAGTCTGAGATGCTAAAGAGGTGAGGAGGCAGCATCAGGCTCCCTTCCCCCAGCTGGGCTTTCCACTATTGCCCAGGAGCTGCAGCCACTGCTCCTCCCGTCTCACCGCCCCTGCCACAGGCACATCCACCCTGCAGCTCTGAGCACCTCTTTCCTCCTCCCAAGTCTTCCATGGCTCTCTCCTACCCCTCTCTTTCTGAAAACCACAGACAGAGGGATCAGCTAGACCAAAACTTAAACCAGTGCAAATGTGAAATACAAGGTAAAAAAAGTCTTTTGCTCTTACTGGGCATGCTGCAGTAACTGTGCCTAATAACTGTGGCAATATCTAGTGCAAAAGAAACTTAGCATGAATCTCTTGTTTTCAAATGACATTCAACTCAAACATGCATAGGGAGAGTAAAGTTATTTTATTAAATCATGCACATCACGTGTGTTAGTGCAAATAGTTTAATCTGTACTCCAGAAATTCTATTGTATTTTTATATCTTTACAAAATAGATTTAAAACAATTATTTACTTTAAAAAAATGTAATTCTGAAGTTAAGCATTTCAGAACAATATTTGCAATAACCTATATACAAGAGGTACTAAGTACCACTGGCATACGAGTGTTCTGTGGTTGGGTGCCTTCCTGCAACTGAAAAGGATGAAATGAATGAACTAAATGACAATAGTTATTTTCTACAAGTCACTTGTGGACTATTTTTTCCAACTAATAATCCTCCCATTAGCAAATCCCATGTAACTTAAGACAGAATCTTTAATTAAAGGACAATGACCCTTAAAACTCACAAAGTAAATTATATGCTAAATTTCTATTTAAATATTTAAACTATCTGTCGATTGCCACAACATTCTTTAAAGCCAATTGAATTGCTGAGATTACCTCCCTATTTTGAAATTTCCTTTAGCAGAGCCATTTTACTTTACCATTCTTTAGCATATTAAGTCTTTAATAAACTTTTTTGACAGAACTGTTGAGCTGAACAAGACAACTACAGTCTACATTTAATTCAGCACTAACTACAGTGATTCCCACCAAAAGTCAGCAAATAGCAATAGTTATAATATTTAGATAAGGGAAATAAACTTTGTAATGGGGACCACTGCATCATACTTACAGCCATGTGATAAGGATGCACAAAATCTTACTACCAAATTAAAATCATCTTCATCTGACAATACTTCATCAGGAATATGACTCCAATTTCGTAGTATTTTATGTATCTTAGACTTTCTCAGCTAATCACAGACCTACTGTAGCAGTTCTCTTAATAAAGTTACGTCAACAAAAGCTTATCTAAAGAGCTTCCCCAGCTCAAGTCAGAAAGTATCAAATGACTGAAAAAATAAACTGATACATGTGATATGTGAGGAAGTATTCATACTTTTAAAGAACATATCTCTTTAAATATATGAAATTTAATAAATTACATTCAAACTAAAGTTAACGTAAGCTGAATCACTGCACTATGTCCATCAAATGACCAAGTACTTGCTCCCAGAAACACCTTAGTTCACTCAAGAACACACACATGCTTACACTCGCACACGCGCACACTAAATACTTTAGGCTGGTCTTCACCATCAGTATCTCTATCTCTTTAAGGCTGGACATGAATTGTGTTTATTCCCAAAACCCATTAATAAAGCATTCCTTATGAAAGAAAAATATGCTTCCTTCGAAAGCCGTGGTAAGAGAAGTTTTCTTAAGTCTTGTTCCCAACAGCTCAGTGACTAACAGCAAGTAAAATGACATAGTAATTAAAAAAAAAATAGATCATACTGAAAGGCACTGAGCACACTGCACCTGTTTCCCATGTATCTGCAAGGTTACTTGGCTTGGATGTCCAATTCAGTACTTTCCTCTTAAATCTGGCAATCAGATTCTAAAGTCAATGTCCACAACCCTAGCCATTATAAATAATTTGGTACCAAGAAGCCTACTTTAGGCCACCATTATAGTATTCAGAATCCCAACATGCTAATTTAAAACTTGCATGAAGTTGTAAGCAAAAATATTGCTCACAGTACGATGAATCACAATTTTATTCCCTCTTTATAGACAGATACATTTTATACAGTTTAAAGCAAATGACCCTACTGCTGTTCTCACGCAGAGCTGTGCTGTATTAAGAGGTAAAAAGGAAGAGAATTAATCTGTTTTCCCTCAGTATATGAATGTTGCCAGCTTCTAAAGGGAGGACGGTGTATGGATTCAACAACAGTTCTCATGGAGAAGCTCTGGTTAGGCCTGGGTACAGCACCACGGCTGTTACAGCAACCAAAGCTGCCATCACAGGCATCCAAGGCCATTGTCTCTGTGTGGAGAGAAAAAAGAAATCAATATCATATCTGTTCTAAGTCATACTAATCATTTTACCTCGTGGTTCCTGCAAGTCCTGAGCACCTGTTGATAGGCATCACTAGAATGTTACCCACGAGCCCTACTGCAGGCTAGTCCTGACTTGGAGCACCACAGCAAACCGTGTTTCTCTAGCACAGGGAACTCCACACCTCTTCACGACTGATGATCATCTGGAGGACTTTTGGCAGCTCCGTATTTCCAGGTTCATTACTGTACACACCTCAAAGAAATCTGCCACTGAACATGCGAGGGCTTGAGATGTTTAAAACATTGCTTGTGCCAAGCCATGGCTCGACACAGGTTTATGCACATCTTTAACTTTTGACTGTTTAAATCCACATCTGTGGCGTTAGTTTGCAGCAGATCCTAACAACATCATTTTTAACAGACTGTCACAACATTGCATGACAACAATGGCACTTTAAGAGGAGGACACACTGAGAGACATAAGAGAAAATGCAAGCTGAGAGTTCAGAATACAAACCAACCACCTATTTCTTGTCTTTTTTCCATCCTTCCATCAGCAATAGTGAGAAAAATTAAAGTGTTTAGAGCCAGAGAGGAATTTCTTAGTCCACAGATAGGAACCAAAGCTTGTTGAATTTTATTATTAGAGGCAAACTCTTCATTTTTCATAGTTAATTAAGCAATTAAGTTTTCTTACAAGCCCTAGCATCACAGCATTGTGCACAAGGCAGCCCATTTGCTAAAGACAAACTCCGACCGAGTTAGAAGAGGCACGTTCAAGCACCAGTTAGAACAGAATTAATTGTTAGAATTAAAGAAATCACAGAGATGTTAAATGATTAGTGGATTGCTCAGCTCGTCAGTATCAACAGAATGGCATATTAAATGAAGGGTTTGCTTCAGGTGAAGAAATACCTGTGAGCATTTCACCATGCACTATTGGATACAGAAATGGCACACACAGGTGAGAGGGACAAACATACATTGACTGAACAGTAGTGCTTGTACCTGTCGCTACCACAATGGGCCGTAACACCAATACAGGAAAGCCAGGATTAGGCCGATGAATACGGCTGGGACGGGTTGTAATATGGAAGGCTAAAGAAGGGAAGGGATATTAAAAATCACTTTGTGCTATAAATCAATCAGGTAAAGATGATTTAGAGAGGGGAAAATAAGTCAGTAAGTTTTGTTTTAATTGAAATGTATTAAAGACATCTAACACATTACAGCATTATCTAATCTGGTATACAAAGTTAGTACACCATTCTATTCAAATGAACAGGGATGTTTAAAAATAAAGGGAAGTAAGCAGCAAATGTTCCAAGAAACTTCTTGTCACAACTTGAATTTAGCACTTGAAACAATACAAATCTTAAACCGATTTGCCTGTTCTTATTTATAGTTGGTTTTAATTTTTCTAAGTGAGAGGAAATCCCATCTGGATTTCTTGAGACAGACTCACACCAGATATTGAATTTTTCACCTATTTCTTCATTCCTTGCTAGTTAGCCTTTTCCATTTTCCATCACCAGCCTCTGGAAAAACAATCTTTTTCCTCCATTAGTGAATCAACTACAACTATGTCCACAGGCAAACCCAGTAGTTCAGACATTTCCATGAGATTGTAACATGACTGTACAATCAACACTCAGTTACTACAAAGCAGAGAAGCACATTTCCATCAGAGATACCACAAAGCTCAGCATCTCTGCCAGGTCAGCAGCCTTGTGACCAAATGCAATTCTGAAAATTGATCAAATGCTGCAGCTGGGCCAAACCAGCAGCTGGCCAGGCTGCAGGGTTCATCCAGCTTATGGCCTCCTCAGAACCATCCACATTTTCTCAGCTATGTTCAATTCACGTAAACTACTTCACATTCTGGATGAGCAGCCTCTACCTGTGGTACAATAAATTAAAAGCAAAAATTGACCTATTTTTTATTTAAGCTGTCCTTGGAAGACATCTGCTTTCTCTGTATCCTAGCCTATATATTTGTGCACACAGAAAGACACACAAAGGTTAAGGTCAAACCATGCTAAATATTTTTTGTGCTGAAGCTACCTTGATTTTGTTCAGTCAAATAAATGAACAAATGGTACACTCATGTTTGACTTTTCTAAAACGTTATGATTAATAAGTAAAATCTCATCCTGTTATGAATTTGTAGGAGTCAATCATAGAACCTCCAATATGGTTCAAAATACAGGAATATTGGAAGATATTCTCTGCCATTCAATTAAATTTTTTCAATCAAGGCAAATAATAGAAAAATTATGTGTAACTATTGAAGTCATTTTCATGCAAGATTGGTTTTGTGTCATTGGTGCCACAAATCACAGTGCCACCTTCCCACAGAAAGCATGTTGGCAGAAATAATCACAGCAGTGTTCAAAAAAAGTGCCAGAAGTTTAAATCAACCAGAGCAGCTGATGTTCTCAGACCATTCACATCATTAAATCTGTTACATAAGCACATCAGGAAGTAACCAGTGACTACAAGCATGCAAGCACACGTAGTACACCACACTGCTAAGCATTTCAAGAACACAACACTGCCATTTTTTAAAAATTAAAACTTAAATATAAAAACTTAGTATTTAAATGACATCCCAAATGGACTACAGAAGTCTTGTCTTTTCTAACACTTGTTGGTTCACTGAACAATTCTATAGATTTCTGGGGGGTTTTTTGAGTTTTAATTTTTGAAATTATACACTTTCAAGGCTTTGGCATCTTGGCATATGAAACCAAAGATAAACATCCATCACAGTCAATGAAATCCGCTCCAAATGATTAGATTTTTCCCCCCTCACAATTTATCAATCCATAACAGATCTCCCTATTGTTGAGGAACATTTAACTAGGTGCTTCAAGAAAATTGTGCATCTTTTATCAGAATATGAAGATATGCAAACTCAGACACAGATGGGCTGCAAAAAGGAACAAATCCCACAGTGGGAAGTCACTTTCTGTCCTCGGAAATGAAGTAGTAGATAATGATTCCAGCATAAGGGGGCAATGGTACTTGAAAAATTTGACCTTGGAATTCAGCCCAGTATCCATGATGTTTGAAATAATTCCCAAGATGGATATGTTTTACATTACTGACTGTGAGTAATGTTTGCTCAGCAGCAAGTTTGTCCTTATATGGAGGATGCTCTTCATCACAGCCTGACCTCCAGATTTAACTGTCACAACTAACTCCTCCTCTGCAAGAGATTTTGGCAACTGCTGTGGTTCCTGCTTTCATTTAAATACTCACCTCTGATTTTTCCTAACATTTCCGTTTAGCTTTTGCACTTTCATCAGATGCTCCAATTCCCTTCACAGTATTTCATCCCTCTACTATCCCCCTTTTTCCACTGATCAATTTAATTCTGAGGTTAATGTTTTTAACAGAGTAGAAAATCTCACATTCACAATTATTTATTCAGTGTGATCTCTTGTATTAAAATGGGGTGGGGTTTTTCTCTGGTTGTTTTTGACTTCTGCTTTAAGTAACTCAAGTAACTCAGCATTATCTGAGCACTGCAGAATTCTACACAAGAATGAGGTTCCAAGAGAATTATGAAACCATACTAATGAAAATATGGATGAAAAAAGTGAGAAAGGCTTTGAATTATTTACATCTTTGACAACTCTATGATGTTAGAGGTTTATATTCATGAATTGATTATGACAAGGATGTTCATACAAATTTGGGCATCTAGCAGCAGGCTGATTTTAGAGGATGGGACCTGTAAAACTTTTTTTTTGTAGTCAGAGAAACAGTTTTATAAAAGTCTGTTACAGAGCATTCATTATCCTCCTGTTTTGTTCTGTCCACCACAGGAGCTGTTCACTCTGCACTGACCAGAGGCAGTACAGGAAGACAAAACCAGCACTCCCAGGGTAGCAAGGGACCTAAAATAAGGCTATGACCACCTTATAACGTGTCTGCCACACCCTTAACGTTTGGAGGATTTCAGAATTTCAGTTGCCTCTAGCTGGGAACTCAGTTCTAATGATACAACCTCTCCAATTAATTGCAACAGGAAACAGTATTTTCATTAGTGAATAGAAAGGACAGTTCAACTGTACTGTTTAAAGCATGAGCCCATCAGAGATAACCACAGCTAAGAAGCATGAGCAAGAGTAAGGAGGGAACATTCATTGTAATAAATACTAATAAAATAAGAGCATCTTGAAAAGGATTGCTTAATTCATTTGGATACAGGTTGCTCAGCTTTTACCCCTGTATCATTCTTTGAAATCCAAAGGTTTTACTTGGTTCTGGTTCACTAGTATTTAAGCCACATGTTTTCAAGAGAGCAGATATCTAAGGACATACCTAAAACTGTCAAGCAACTGTAAATTTAACTTTCATCCGTAATTGTAATAGTGTAATGACCTGCAAGTCTGCACAGGTAGGACCAGAATGGAATTTTGCATATAGTATGGTACACACGCTTTTCTTTTCTTTTTTCTTTTTAAAGTCCATCCTTTTCTATTGACTCTTCCACATTCCTTCAAACAGGATTGCCAGTGTCATAACCTGACTTCCCCACACATTTGGTACAAACTTACGTTGTTTCCTTTTTCTTGTAGCAGCTTCAGGTTTTCTTTACATTGTTTGAGCTCCTCCGTGAGTGACTGGTTTTGTTGCTCAGCCACCTCATACTTTGCCTTCAGCTCCGACAGCACAGTCTGTGTTCTTTCATACTAAAGATAAAGAGAGAACAGTCTGTGGATCCCTGGACACCCAGCACATGCTGACATTTGCTTAGCACACAGCTTCCTTTTCTGTCATCTGCCTAGAGTAACTCGCCTTGGATCAGCACACTCTCTTTTCATAAAAGCAGTGTAGAATTTAGACTTTTTTTGTAAATTGAGATTTTTTTTGTCCAGTTTGGCAAGGCTAGGATTACTAAACCCAAGGAAATACAAAGTAAATGCAAGGCCTTATTTAATCTCTCATACCAATTATCATATTGGAAAGGTTCTGTAAAAACTACAAAGACAAAAAAAGAACCAGGAACAAGTAGTACTTCCCATTTGAATAGTGATCTTACATCTAGGCTGCAGCTTAAATACCTACACCCATCAAATAGGTGTAAAAATCAACATTCTGTATGAAGTAAAACAAATCCTCTTCCCACACAGCAAAATCAAACATAAGAGCAGGGCATGCATTAAAAAAATATTGTGCCTTGTTACTGTCATGCCATAATCCTCAGTGTGGGTCCAGTACAAACAGTACTGGGTGAATGTGACATGTTCCTACAGAATGGGTAGCTTTTCCTTTTTCAAATCCACGTTCCATTTTTTCTACAGATCACAAGTTTTCTAGCAATCCTCCAGACAGGGCTTAGTAAGGACAGAACCAATGACTTTCAGTACTGGCATTTACCACAAATTTAGAAGATGAGGCATCTTTATAAATACCTCTGATTACAAAAACACAAACTACCATGACTGGGATTTTCAAATTCTGAGAACTGTAAGGAATGTGACATGGGTGAATTAACAACATAGCAAAGAAAAGGACTGCAAAAGAAACTAAGAGCAGTGACTGGGAAAACACTCAAAAATGCTCATAATAGGAAGCAAGTAAGTGTTGGAGACTATGGCCTTCTTCCAGACAGAATCTTTGGAGGCCAGGGAGGTGAAATACATGCTTAAAATGCTGGCTCTTCCTTATGCATTTACAAGTCATCTTCAGCAGCCCAATAATCCACAATGTAAAAAATGTGTAGTTCCATTGTCAAAGAAAAGAGTTCAAATCTAACTAGGAAGATCAGACTGACTAAAAAAGAATTAACTTTGACTCATAAAAACTAAAGAAACTCTGGACCATTATGTTCAGAAAGACTAAGTAAGGATTTACCTGTCTGAACAGCTTAAAAGTAAATTCACTACAGTAATGCATGAAAGTAAGGTTTAGGAAGTTTCCAAAGAACATGGAAGTAATTTTACCTAAAATCTTTCTTTTTTGATTTGACTCCCTACTTACATTTTCTTAGTTACAATTAAAAGTGCTTGCAACCAATGTACGAAAAAGTTTCATTACACTTAGAAATCTTTTTCATTACAAGAAAACTTTTCTTTTAGCTTAAGAAGGTCAGTCATTGGGCATTACATTATCACAAAACAGAAAAAATATTGAATATTACCTCTTTCTGAACATCTTTTGCTTGACTCTCAGCTTCACTGAGCTGAGTTTTCAGACTAGCTGCATCCCGTTGATGCTTTTCTCTCAAAGACCCCATCTGATTTTCAAGTTCCTTTCGAGACATTTCAAGAACACTTATATCGCTGGTTAGCGCTAAACTCTGCTTCTGAGAGCTGAAAAACAAAAGTCAATTGATTCCTTATGTGTTTTAAATTTAAACAAACAGGCACTTTTCATTCTTGAAAGCTTCACATGTTGTTTTAATACGCAAATATCAGCTTAGAGCAATCACAGACGTACAGGTCATTGTCTCCCTATGCAGAGTACTGACATAAAAGGCTGGCCATGGTCTTGCTTTTAAATATATGTCCACAGCTTAGTGTGTATAATTAGTATTTAGTACCTCTTTTGGGAGGAAAACGAAACAACAGCAACAAAACAAAACTCTTTAGCTACTGTGGTACTTCCTAGACAAATCCAGTGCCCTTACCTAGAAAGCTCCTTCTCTTGTCGCTGAAGTTCAGATGTAAGCAAAGTATTTTCCTTCCTTAGTTTAACACATTCAGCTTCCAGAGTAATCCACTCTGCCTTCAACTTTTCAAGTTCACCTGCAATGGATAACATTTAATTCAATTGAGTAAAATTATTTCATGACTGCTTCAAGTAGCACCAGCTAATAAGTGGAGGAAAAGCTGGTATTGGTTATAAATCTCAAATATACTTGTTTGTAATCATGTCACATGAGTTCTCTCATGAGCACCTGTAAAACATTACAGTATCTTCTACTGTTATGCTGTTTGTGAGCCATTATCAGGCAAGTTATTTTTTTCATGAAAGCTTTTTCTGAGGCACAAAGGAGTAGA
Source organism: Atrichornis clamosus (assembly GCA_013400975.1). Taxonomy (NCBI): domain Eukaryota; kingdom Metazoa; phylum Chordata; class Aves; order Passeriformes; family Menuridae; genus Atrichornis; species Atrichornis clamosus. The sequence continues at coordinate 125,328 of WBMZ01005997.1, forward strand.
AAACAGTCTGTTTATGGGTCTACTCTAGTATTTTAGAAACAGTGGTAGAAAAGCATATTTGAAAAAAATAATTTCCCAGGCTTGAAAACAGCAAACAACAAGAATTACTGGATGCCATGCCTCTGTTACAAGGAAAATAATGTTTAAAGCAATAAATAAAGCGTGAAGATGAGATCTTGGAAATAAATCAGTAAAAAAGAGATTAAAAATCAACATTACACACATCTTAATAACACAATGACAGACCAGAATCTGAACTGGAAAAAGGCCTCTCTGACAACTGCACAAAGATTAACTGGTTCAGAATTTAAAGCATATTTTATATATGCCAGTTTCCCTGTGATGTACAAAGTTTCAGTACGAGCTTTTGGATTGTTAGCAGATTCTCCAAGACCCAAAGCTACAGGCCTGGAGTAGCAGCTCTCAGCAAGTCCTCATGAGATGTGGGTGCAGTACAGGTAAAGGGAAACACAAATGAATGAGCCTAAAAGTAGACCTATGCTGGCTTAGAACAACATATTTTTATATCTCTACATGCAGAATAAAGCTTTAATTTTAAATTTATTCTAACATTTTTTTAATGTTAAAAATGAGTTGATATCAACAGTTCTATTAAGCCATAAAATGCAGTTATTTGTCTTGAGTGAAGTTTTGGTAGAATTAAAAGGTCAGAAGCTCCCTCTTTAAAGGCTGAATTTACAGAGAAATTACAGAAGTCCTCTTGGACATCTCTGGCAGTATGAATCCCTCAAACTGTAAAAGTTTTCCACCTTTTCTAAGTGGAATTATACTTGGTCTACTCTTGATATCAAAGAGTTCCTAAGTTTATTTAGGCATAATTGACAATGACTATTTAATGAAGCACGCAAAACATCATTTCTAACACTCCAAGCCTTGATATACATATATAAATACATGTATATATACACACACACAGAGTAAATGACTACAAAGGGACAGAGTGAACTGAATAACTGACATTCACCACATTGAGAAGGATGCTCTGTCAGCAATGGTCTGTGACATCCTTCTAAACAAGTACCTTTTAAGCGAGAGGCCTCTTCCTTCTGCTGATCCTCACACTGCTGGCATCTGAGCTGAAAACTGGCCTGCAGATTGACAATTTCTTTTTCATAATCAGAGGCGTTTTTCCTCCACTGTTCAAGTTCTGCTCGCACCGTCTGCAGCTCAGCTTGCAGTGTAGAAATATCTGTATCTCGGTCTGATGCTGCCTTTTCTGCTACTTGTTGAAGTGACAGAATCTCATTTTGAGCACTGACTAGTTCATTTCGAGTGGTTGAAATTTCATTCTCCTTCTCCTTACGAAGATTCTCAATTTCTTCTTGTAACCTTCGCAACTGAGCTGGAAAGCAGACATTCACGTTCATATTTTTAGAAATTTTATTTACAAAAAATCTAAAAAACTTAACTCCTTTTCTCAACATGTTGATGTTTTTTAGGTTTAAAGAAGCCTAATGCAATTGAAAAAATACATCAATCTTGTCAAACGTTGTACCCTTAAAGAGACATACATGTATGAGGACCATGTAATACAGAGAGTCAAAAGAAACAAAAATTATGTCTGGACAAAGCTTTCTTAGACAAGGCTGTGTTGTATGTGTGATACCAAAGCAACTGTCCAAAATCTGAAACCAAGATTTAGATCCATCTTCATTGTAAGTAAAACAAGTATTATAGGACAAGGACAGTAGGGCTTTCAGGGACAAGAGGAAAAGCAAGAAAGCTTCTGTGACAAGCCAAACATTTGCAAAGCTGAACTGGAAATGTTTGCCTGTTCAGCAGTTAACCTGTGATGTCTATAAATATTTGAAGCACAGGGTAATTTCTACTCTATTCTCAACAGGCAGTAGAGGAAATAAGTGTTATTTCTTTGCAAAAAGCATTTTTCAAAGCGCAAGATGGATTTTGAATTGAAAGGGACAGCTGCACCAAATCTACTGAGCTGGAAGAAGGTCCTTTAGCATTTACAGCTTACTGTAATGCCCAGCAGTCATTACACACACACTAGGCTACTTGACATTTTTGGCTGAAGCAAACTTTATAAATTATTCTCATCTAAAACCATTTCATTACTAAAGACATCTCTGAGCACAATTTTTCATAAACACACATACAAATAGAATCCAGTGCAAACAGCTGGAAAAAGAGGTACAGTACACAAGAAAGGGAAGTATGAAAGAAGAACAAAAATACAGTTATAACCCTGACTGATGGGAGCAAAGTGTTTAATTTGCTGTGGCTTTGTTTTACTTTTAAAAAAACATGTATGAGAGTTCACATGTATTGAATTGATTTCAACATGTGAAACAGTAACTATCAAATTAATGAATAATTACTCTGAGAAAAAAAGGTAAAATTCTTAAGAGCACTTAAAAACCTAAGGTCAGAATTACACATTTAATGTTACAGAATCAAAGGGCAAAACAAGGACAGTGAAAAGCCTGGGGTGGATAAGCAAGGCTGAGCAACCTTCCTAGATTACTTGTATTTATTTTTGTCCTCTCAATCCATTATAGAACATGACAGGGAGAATGTGAGTGAGTCTTGCTGTAAACTCATAGATCAAAGTTACTCAGGAGAGACTTGCACTTCTGTGACAGTTATACTTAATGTTTTTCAGTAGCTACATATACAGCAATACAGAAAGAATTAATATACTGGTACAACCTAGGAACTTTGTTGATGTAACTCAGCTGATGTACAATGAAGAACAAAAATGCACCTTTTTTTGTGCCCTCCTCTAAACAGGCTCCAGCAAGACATTCATCTCATTAGATACACTAAAAAACCTATGAGTAACCCAATTCCCCACGTTGGAGGAAAAAGACATCACAGGAAAAAATATGGTAGTTATTATACATTGTAATACATAAGAGTTATTATAGACATTAATAAATTAATTTAACAGGAATTCTGTATAAGATGAAACAGTCTATCTGTTCCATAACAATGACATTTGCAGCATGATGGATTTTTAAGTATATATGAGCAACATAAGGCTTACTACCACCTATATTTGTTTGAATATAGTTTCTACAGGCTTACACCAACAGAATAGCAAATGAAGTAGTGGATGAGAACAACCTGAGAGTAAGACAACACATGATGTATCAACAGCTGCCTTTCCATGTATCCGCACATTAGAAGCCTTGAACCTACCAAAATAATATGCTCTAAAACACAAAGAACTACAAAGTGCTAATACAGCAGGTGTCTGAGCAAAGGAATGCAAACCATATCTTCCTGATACTATTTTCTTCATCAAGCCAAGCTAAACTCCTGCTTCTTGGTATTGGCAGCATTTCAAAGGAATGTGTTTTTTTTTTTATTCTGTGCATGTTGTTGATGAACAACTCCTCCTTTGAATGTTCAGGCATGAGAACAAGCACAGTTTTGGACTGAAAATCCAAAGACACACAAGAGTTCTAAAGTTTGGTGGAGCTGTAGAAATAACTTACACAGGAAAATTACCACTAAGAATATGGGAGTCATTTCTGAAGCACTGGATATAATTTGAAAGGACAATTAGAAAGAAAACTTCCATTACATCTCTCGTTTATGTAAGGCATTACCTCATCTAAACTGAATGCTTCACTTCTTTAATTTTTTTTTAAATAAGGAGCAACAAGTTACTTGAATTTCCTTGTTCTACCTATCTGTTCATTTAATGAACCTGACACGTAGAGACACGACCTCAGTTGCTTCTCTGGCACTTTCTCGTCTCTATAACAAACATAGAAAGTCAGGCAGCACTGGCTGGCCTAAACACTGATTCCATGAAAATACTTCAAGAAATGTTACTGCATGAAGCTGCCAGTTGGGTTTTTTTCCTCCCCTGCAGTTCACAGCAGCTGCCAAGGCAGAATCCTGACAACTTTTCCCAAACTGTGACATGTGTCACACCCTAAAAGTTTGGGAAGCAGCAAGCAAACAAATGAACATCAGAACATTCTGAACTACAATGGAGAGAGGAGGAAACATTAGCAAGACCTCACTTGAGAAGGATCCAGAAAGCAAAGAAGTTCTGAATTGAGAAAAGGCATCATGCAGTTAAGTTTGGCTTCGTCAAGCTTCTACTTTCATTCTCTCTTTTTGAGAGGGAAAAAAAAAAATTCTTTTTTTTTCTGCATAGAAATACCTATCAAATATTTTCTAAGTTTTGTTACTACATTTACTCCTTGGAGAATTTTCATTACTAGCAGAATAACACTCAAAATTAAATTGCTCCTCTCATTCTGAAGAGCATTCTGTACACTTCTCTTTCTTACAGGAGCAATGGCAGAAAATGTAAATATTCCTTGCTGACATTCACATAAAACAGTGCTATTATAGAAGTTTTTCAGTGTAACTGGTATATGACAAGTACCACATTACACAACAAACTACTGCCCAGAAAGTAATTTGCTAGGGTATTTTGACTTCCTAAGAAAGTCAGGACTGTCAGTCCACCTGCCTGCCTGCTCATCTGTCTTCCAGCAATTTGTGGGTTCAAACCCAAACATAGGCTGACAACGATCCCAAGGGATGAAGCTCCTGAGTTTTGTAACAATCAGTGGCTGAGTAGCTCTTCAAACTAATGCTTGCTCTAAGGAAGTCCCAATCTAATACAACCTTTGTTGGTTTCAAGGCCAGACAGACTGACCACCGAGCTCACCCTCATACATGGATGACAAGTTAATGTGACACAGAATTTGTGACTCAGAAGTTATGTGAATCATGGGATTACATTCTGCTATATTCATTTTGGGCTGAAAAGAGCATGATTGGTTATATCACTTTTCAAAAAAAGCACAGACAAGGTCTATATTGCAACAACTTTACAGCATGCTCTGAGTTTGAATGTGGATCTGGATGAAAAAATTCTTTAAGAGGATCCTGTAATGAAGTGAAGAGATCAAGTAGCACAAAAACACCTAAAGCTTCTGAGTGCTCTGGAGGCAGAGACAGTAAGAATCCCTGGATAATTCAGAACTGAGAAAGACTAAACAGAGATGAAGAAGAGGTATCTATTTCAGATTACATCTTTTGCATTTTCTAAGTTACTATTAGAACCATAGGAATTGACAGGAAACATTCCACAACAAAATTCAAAGATATAGTGAAAAAAGAACAGATTTAAAACATACACTCAATTAACATTTTCCTTTTTCAAAGATATAGTGAAAAAAGAACAGATTTAAAACATACACTCAATTAACATTTTCCTTTGCTAGTGATCATGACGCCACAGAAACAGTCAAAACTATATATTATCCCTAAAGAATAGGGTGGAAAAAAAAAATTCTTACCTTGCAGAGCATTTATTTGCTTGTTAGATTCTTCAACTTGCACTCGATATGCTTTTCTCTCTTCTTCCAAGAGTGCTATAAATAAAAGTGAAAATATGCCCAAGAGTTTTTGTTAGCAACATGTATTTCAGCTGTGTCATTAATTTAAGTCACAACTTCCCCTTAAATAAAAAGATTAAACAAACATATTATTACAGGAAGTTATCAAAGGTAGTAACTGTGTAAGTAGCTTAATAAAAGTTAATACTAAGACATCATTCCATTATTGTGGTAGTATTACAATTAAGTTGAAATTAATATAATCTGTTGCCTGATCCGAAAACTCCATGTGTGCTAAATGCAAACTGGTGTGGGAGGAAAAAAAAAAAAAAAGCTGTAAATATAACCCCTAAAGAACACTGAACAATATGCAGTTAAACTGGACTATACTATTTCCTCTCAAGAACAATAGAGCTACATAGCTGACAGTTTGATCTAAACAAAGAACTACCACTGAAGACATTCAATTACATCCATTATCTGGCTGAAATAAGGACGAAATATACAGAGTTCAATTACGTATTCAGTACTATGAAAACATGTTGGTTTATCTTGAACTATCTGATAAATATAATTTTAATGAATACCCTACACAACCAAGTTGATCTGGGTCTCACCTTGAAGTTCAAAGCATTTTTGTTTACTTGTCCTAGCTAGCTCTTGGGCTTCAATCAGCTCCTTGTGCAGTTGCTGAATTTCTTGCTTAGCCTCAGTCTCTGATTGTGCACCCTGCAATTCATCTGATAAAAGAACATTGTCTTTAAATCATAAATTTGTACAACAGCTTAATTTGCACTGCCATGTGATGACTGACAACTTTTTACTCAAATCTTCCAAAGTTAGTTGAACTCAAAATTGGATTAGGCAAATATTAGCAAAAATATTAATATACTTTTTAAAGGAGTAAAACATATGCAAACTTTAAAACATTAATTATACATAACATGTAGTATAAAACAAAAAGTAACAAACAAGAATTAGAGAGTTTTTAAAAACACTGCATAGATTGGCAAGGATTTCTGGATTGACAAAAACGAGGAACAACAAGCGTAAGACAATCCTTGGCTGTGTTTACAACTTGTGTCTTTCTACAGGAAGTTACCCTAAGCCTGTCTCAGAGCACAGGCCCAGGCAAGCGCTGCCATTAAGAGTTTCACTACTGCCATCCACCCACCACATTGCCAGGCCTGGCCTCCCCCTTTCCGTCTGGGGACCGACAAGGAAAGGAAAAATTTAGGGAAATTTTCTAAAACAAAATTAAGAAAAAGAAGAAAAGTCCAGCCTCCTTATTTCATGCAGTGGCCTCAGTGAATTCTAAGATAAATTTTGCCCTTGAATTTTTTTTTATTATGTCTTAAAATATTAGGTATATCTTTGATACGATCAGATACCCATGCATGTTATTTAAACTCTAAATAAAAACATTTGCTCTTCCCCATAAGTTTTATATTAGCTAAAATACATATTAAATGCCTCTTGGGCTTACAAGAGATGACTTGCAGCCACAGACAAATTAAATACTTTTACAGCTGAAGTTCTGGAGAAATTTAAAAGAGGAAAACTAAGTACTTGTAAGTAAGAGCAGTGTCCTCTAATGGGCACACACTAAAAACTAGATGCAGGAACTCTCCAGCCTGCAGGCATCTGCGATGCCAGGAACTGCAGCCAGGAAAATCTCATTTACTGGATTTTCCTTAAGTAGCATCTGTGAGAAACAGAACTTTCAATAGGGACACACAGCACTATTAAACTCTATCGGTAGAGGGCTAAAACCTGATATAAAGCTTGTTTGGTGAGAAAGGTAAAGGAGGCACATTGGTGAAAGAATTCCAGCAGTGTATCATGGGAGAGTGAGGGGGAAAAAAAGGTACATGATACACAGCTACCTGGTCAATAAAGGTCTGCAACTATAGACCATATAGATTTAAGAGAAATGCTTAGAAAAAAATGTTACTTTGATTGTCTGGACCTTTCACTAATAAGGAAAAAATAAAAGGAAGCTATAATTTAGTTCATCATTATACTTTTGACATTCATATTTAACTGTATATGTTACCAATAAAGTAATTATAAATCTTTGTCTTGTTCTCTTAATTAAGAAAATTGTTTGTCAAATCATGCTGAAGTATTCATACTGCATCTCTCCAAGCAAAGGGGCTGTGTTTCCTGCTCTCACAATAATGAATTGGTGGGTTTGAGAAGAGCTGAGGACACACATGTGCTGTTCGACTTTTTCAGAACAAAATTATGAGAGCAGAAAGAACAGAAAGGACTACGTATTTCATCCAAATACTTTGTTTAATAGTTTATTAGTTCCAAATCCAAGTTTCTCTTTACTGAACAAGTTTTGTTCTTAACTTCTCATGAATAAAGTCTTGGGGCAATTACACTTTCAACCCTCCTTAATGAGACTTTTCAGAAGAAATGGATGAGGAAGTTGACAAACTATGCTCAAAACAGGCCTGATAAAGAAGCAGTGTCCCAAAACCAACAACAGACACCCTAAATGAACTTTCTGGTGGACAGTGTTTTCTAGTCAATGAAAGTACACATCACAAAAAACAATACTGCTTCAAAGGAGATGAGAGGCTCAGTTTAAGGGACAGCATAATCTGTTTAGCAAAGGCACATTCAAGGTAAAAACTCTCTTACTCTAGCACAAAAGAGGAATTTCCATTTCCTGACATGCTTCTAAATCAAAAGCCAAGAAACACAAGCACAAGAAAATATTAGCTTTTTAGTATTACCCGAAGTGAAAATTTCTCTAATGTCTTTTAGTTCAAAGCATTGTCAGTTAGTTCAAATTTTTGTGCTCTCATTTTGAAAAATAATTCTTCAGTGAATAGGATTGCTCCATTTATACATAATAAAACTGCTAAATATCATCATGCTTAGAATCAGTTCCCTTAAGAAGCAAATTCACATCATGACTAACTGTTCTCAGAGAAGGCTATGGAGTTATCATTAACTGCAACAAGGTGTCAGAAAAAATTAAATTAAAAAAAAGATCAAATACAGCAATTTGAAAACCCTCAATTAGTTTTTCTACCTCATGGAAAATTTTAATCTGTGGTCAGTTTGTTTGCCACATTACAAGAAACGTTCTCAATTAATACCACTCTGTTTCCCACGCACAATGAGGATTCCCGTAACATTAACTCTACTGGCAACTTTAAAATTATTTTTAAAAATTTTAACAACAATTTTAATTTAAAATTTTTTCTGTAACAGAGATGATACACAACCCCACACAGGCTGTGGTCTTAATTGATCCCTTATCTATATGTGCCTGGTCTGTGGAAGTAACTCAACGAGCAGGCTGGTATTTCTTCAAGTCTTACTCCTGAAAGTTCACTTTCATAATTTTTCAGGATTTCTCAGGTTATTCAGAAGACAATTTTCAGGGTACTCTGGTAAAGTCACACAAACAATTAAAACCCTGAGGGTTTTTTAGCTTCATAAGAGACACATGAAAAAAACTGTATAATATATTTAAAATAAAGTATCTGGCTAGTTTAACATAAAACAAGGGTTTCCAAACTTTCTGAGCCAATAGGCCACTGCTGATTTTCAAAATGTCTAATGTAATTTATCACTATTCAGCAAACCCTCAAATGAAAACACTTTCTATTAAGATTCCATGGATCAGTCTTGCAGTTCCTATGAAAACACAGGGACATTGGTAAGAACAAGATGACCAACCTTCCAATGCTATTTACTCCTTCCTTTCATTTGTTTAAAATTTACCTGTCCTTAACTTTGCAATGAGTACTCAAAAGCAGCCTGTTTAAACAAAAGTGTCCAGGGAACTGTTATGAATGGCTAATAAAGTCGTTTACCTCGTGGGGAAACAAACAAAGCCAACTAATCTGGGACAGCTTTCCCCCTTCCCCTCCTTGCCAGATTCTGACTGGTAGAAAGTTAAAGCAAATCCTGAATGCACTCAGAATTTTTGATGGAAAATGCTCAAAGGAAGCTACAGCAATTAGAAGTCTCATAATTTTCTTGTTCCATTAATTTGTTTTGTAAATTCCAGCAAGACCGCTGCCTTTTCCAGCGGCCGTTTCCGCATTCCAAACAGCTGCCAGATCAGAAATGTTCTCACTCTTCCTTAATTATATGACTGTGTAACAAGTCCACTCGAAAGCCTTTCTGTGGCAAATTAGATCCTTTTTAGGGCAAAGTCAGGCAGATGAACTACCTCTCTGAAAAAAACCTCAAACAAAACTGTGGGTTTACAGGCTCTTCATGAAAATTAAAAAGGGCAAATGATTCATTGTGCAGATATTTTCTAATGGTTTTGTGAGAGCAAAATAGGAATGCCCATACATACCCTCAAGAGCGAGAGAAAAGTTGCTGCCATCCTCAAATTTATAACCAAAAATACGATGATCATCACTACAAACAACATTAACAAATTCTACCTTCTAGCCTAACAAGCCACTGAATATACTTGTTATTAATTGCAGATATTAGAGCAAACCCCAAATGGAACATGCTCAGTATCCAAAACACTCCTTTCTTAACTGCTTTGCTGAACTGATGTCCACTGGGAAATATCAAACTCAATTTTATATATGATGCCAAACAGCAAAAGCAATTTGTGCAATTTTTGGAAGCCTTTCTGTTGTAAAATTAGGGAGTGTAAACAATTGCAGAAAAAAATCTCTTTTACAGCTCTCCTACATTCCGTTATGATTTCCTGTCTTTTTGAATCACAAAGAATTGTGACATTCTTTTTACTTGTGATCCAAATATGAGCATAATTTTACAGATCTTATCAAGTGTCTAACTGTACAAAAAGCATAAAATTAATCTTCAGTATGCTAAATGTATTAACTAATTATTATGTCACAAAATTTTTCAGCTCATGAATATGTAAATATCAGCTTGCTAATTAAGTTTTAAGTACACACCTTCAGTGCAAAAAACAGTAAAAAAATTTTATAGCTGTGAAACTCAAAGCTAAGGCTCAGCAATCATTCTAAATACAGTTATAACACAAACTTCAAATCTTGTCTTAAAAATAAAATCTAAAATCTTGTTTTGATTAACCCATCAGCTGCAATCTAACAGAAGCATTTCTGACAGTGATGGAAGCTATGTAAGTACAGTTTGACAAGGCTTGAAACATGTCAGTGATGGAAGAATCCCTCCTCCCCACAGCTATTAGCCCTAACTTAAGTCTATTCTGACTCCTCAACTTGACTTGAAGTTATAACATGTAAATTCCTAGAACAGCGTTGGTGAGTGCAGAGATTACCTTTATATACAAATTATTTCTATAGCAACACTCAGAAGTGTGCTTTTATATCACATCATCCAAAGGAGTCATTACAGGTATTTCAATTTAACTCTTCCATACTACATGATAAAAACCTTTGAATTTCAGCATGCTACTTCAAAGCACATTTGATAAAAACCAGGTAGATAAAAAGATTATATATATAGATTATGCATCTAAAGTTGCAAAAATAAATTTGTTTACCTTTTAGAAGAGCTACTTTAGCAATAGGTTCATTTAGATCTTGGTCATCCATTTGAGCATCTAAAAAAAAACCCCACACCTTTCAGAGAGCAGGCAGACTGCAGACAGTTCTCATATACACATTCTTTACATGGAGAGAAGCTTCTATGTTCTTCTCAATTTACAAGAGTTACTTACAAAGCTGCAAAATAGACAGTATTGCTCTAAGCTTCTATCTGACTCTGCATAATACACTCTACTCGTTTAAGAAAATGCTCATGATTAATTAGATTTAATTCCAACTAATTACAGAAATCTCAGTTACACTCTTACCTGTAGTGTCGTCGCTGCTTTTTTCCTTGCTTGGGCTAAGAGTGTCAGACAAATCGTTTGATTCTTTGACTCGTGCTTGATTCTCTGCAAGAGACAAGGAAAAGCAACTACAATCAATAAATGCTTTGTTCATAATTTCTCCTATACACCTAACTATTGTTAAACATCAACAGAAAACAACTTAATTCAAGAAACAATTAAAAACCTGGTGATTGCTTATTTCTTTGCAAGTCTGGGCTAAAATGGATTCCGCATCCCTGGAGTCATTAACCCAGCCTAGCCTCTAACAGGGGATGCAACTGCCTCGTGCACAGCTTGAACTTGGGTTAATGCTGCATTCCTGCCAGCTGGAACTGTGCAAAAGCCGATTCAATCAGCAAACAAATAAGAAAAGAAAACTAGAACAATGCAGATACTGTAGCAAGTCAGAAAGAAACTGCTGTTAAGAATAAAACTGTGCTTCAGTATTTTGGACAAATAAAATAATAACAACAAGTCTTGTACATACTGTAGTGTTGAAGTGTGCCACGAACCATTAAAGAATCACAGCAATATAAATTAATACACTAATTTCTAGAAAAAAATTTCAGTTTAAATTGTATTAAGAGAAAGCAGTGTATGTCCTTTCCACCTTAATGAAGTAGCTGTTCATATATAATTCAGCACATTTTTACATGCAGCTTAGTGAAGCCACACAGTTATTTTTGGTTTGGTTTGCTGTTTTTTGTCGTTTTGGGGTTCCACCCACCCCCCCTCGCAGTTCTAGATTTTTAGTGGAGACCAAATATTTTCAAAGATGAAAGGACTTAATTATAGCAGTGCATCCTTTTCGCACACAGAATCACCCCTGACAAAAATATTTTATGTGACTGATTTTTTTTTGTTTCTTAAAATTTTTCTTAAATAACAATTCCAGTTTAGTTCTGATGGGTCCATAAAGAAGGACACAGCATCTCTGGTGTGGGCTAACCCAGTAGGTCTGTCAGTAAGGAACTGCCACCAACATGCAGGTGAGGTTATGCATAATGAAATCTTTTGGCTGCCTCTTCAGAGCCTTGGTTTGACAGCAGTGCTGCCCACCTGCAGATTAACAGAGGTTTCCTCTGAATCTCAAGTTCCAGGCAGAGAGTATAAAAAGGGGTCAATACAGCATTCCCAGTACACAGACTTCTACCATACATGCAGAAAAGCACGTTAAACACAAATAATTTCATCACATATAGATAACGTGCATGCAACAATGAAGTACCAGGACAAGGGAAGAAAGAAGCACATCAATAAATAAATAGGGTTATACCAATAGGGTTAGCATATGAAAATAAGTACAAACTGAAGAAGTAATGAGACAGCAATTTCAAATAAAAAATGAACACAGAGAACTAAATTCCCCCAAAACAAAAGAAGTGGAAACTGAAGACAACCTGTGCACCTACATGGGGAAAATAACATGACAAAACACGGACAGGTTAACAGAAAAACAACCCCAAAGTTTTCTTCATCTAACATGAAACGCTTTCTATCACTCTGTGCCAGAATAAGATCCACTTGTACATGAAACAGAAGGCAGCAAGTACAAGCAAAGCAACTGATGAAGAGCCAGACTCTCCCCATTCTAATGCAACTGAAATTGCTGGAGTTGAAGAAGGGGAAAAGAGTGTGTACAGTTAAAGCATATTAGAGGTTCAGACCAGGCAGCTATTCCAAACACAACTCCTATGATTTTAGCAGACTTCAAAGTTCATAATGATTGCAGTAGTTAAAAACTTAATCTTTGGGGGTGGTTCTTTGCTAAAACAAAAAGGGTACTTTCCTACTCTTAGGAATAAGGTTCTTAACTAATATTTAAAGATGTTACAAATCAAAACATTTTACATGTATCATATACAACCAAGCTCACAGGATTGACATTAAAACTGTAATAATTACTAATCCAAGCAATACATTCTTTTTAAAGTTTAAGAAAAACATAACCTAAAAGCCTCACCCATGTCACTCATATTAGTGGCCGATCCAGAAGCACTAAGATGAGCAAGATCAGTATCCAACTAACTTTACCATATCTGGGCATCCATGGAAACACTGCTTTCCTGCTCTGTGCAAAATGGGAGGAACAGTGCAAGCTCCAACCACTGAATTAATTCTCTCTCCCACAGCTCCCCCTCATACTTCCCTCCCACCCACCCTTGGTACACCAGCTTCTTCCACCCTCCTGTCCTCCTCCCTCTGATACAAAGCACAAAAATCAGGCACCAGAAGAAAGATGCACCAGTGTCTATATGTGAAGCCGCAGAAGTCAAAAAGAGAAACGATTTAGAAACCTGCTTTCTATTCTGGAACCAGAGTCATAAGCACAAAACTCCTTCCTGTACTATATTATATCACAGCAGTTGTTCCTATTTCCCATAATAAAACTGAGCTGAATAAATATAGCCAAAGTGATGAAGTATATTAAAATGTGTTGACATCATACTTGATGAGTTAGAATATATTACCAAACCCTAAAAATAGCTCAGGGCTTTGCAATGGAAGGGGCATGCAAGTGTTATGTTACAGTTATTGTATGCATTCTTTTGCCAAATATGGCACCTTGTCTATAGCTTCCTCACATACAGAAAGCAGCTCGAGGTGCCATTCCATGCATTAAGGGAAGAGAAGGTAAATTAAAATGTCTCTAAAATATTGGATGTTTTAGCAAGCTAACATTTGGTCAATGCAACAACACTTTGCAGAAGGACAGAGGGTAAGGAAATGAGGTAGTATGTCTAGACATCAATAAAAAGTTGCAAGAGAGGAGTCAGCCTACAAGTCCAAACAATTGTACAGTATTAGACACATGGGAAATATTGACCTTCACATTTTGTACCATTCCTGACTTTGGCACTGCAAGGTAAGGATGACTGTTCCTTGACAAGATAAGTCTTTTCTAACTAGCTCCTTTAATTTAACTTGCTTTATACATTAGAGTTAGAAATGCACAGATATATTTTACTTGGAAAAGACATATTTACGAGATTAATACGTTTTTTGAAATTAGGAGGGTGTAAGTTAGAAAATAGTCAAATAAAAATACACTTTTATTTAAACTTAAAATGAGACCAAATATTATTTCTATGCATCCCTATAATAAAACCAACATCCTGCTTAAAATTCATGCAGGCATTAAAGCTTGAATTGAATTGACAAAAATTACTCTATGTTAATTTTTTTTATTAAATGCATATTCAGGTAAGAACTCAGTCAATACTGAGACTAGCATTTAATGCACTCAATCTTCAAAAATGGTTTCCATTAAATCTGTTTTACTCTACAATAGTATTTGGAGTAGAGTACAGCAAACAATTTCCCTCCCTTTTATTGAATTTACCCTCAAATGCGTATTCAATCAAAACTCAAACTGCTAGCTTAAGACAGAACATGCACGGAGTGACAGGAAAAGCATGCTTCAAAAACAGTTAAATAATCCAGAAGTCTAACCTTTCAAAAGCTTTGTTTCTTCCACTTTGGTTAGATGTCCTTCATCTATGATCTTGTCTGCCAAACAAAATAAGTGTTACTTTCCAAGCTCAAATTTAACAAGCTTTTCCCTGCACGCATCTACGTAGAGTACATTCCATGACCAAATTAAAAGCTGATAATATTACTTCCTACTCCGGCTTGAACAAAAACTTTATTCTGGCACAGAATAATGAAACAGAGCACACAAGCCTACTGGAACTTTGTGATACTGTGCATAATTATTTCTCCTTATTAACTTACATAATACTTCAGTTCATTAATGAAAATTTAGGAAAATTAATTTTATGTACTTCAAAAATAAAATCTAATCAGAAGCAATAAATAATTAATACACGTCTCAAGTTCTAGTTATCAAAAAAGGAATTCTAAGAGCTGGTTGCCTGAAATAGGATATTCACCCAATACAGTAGAAATCTATAGAAATACACCACAGTAAAATAGCAATAGAGAAGTTCCCTCCACATCACAACTGCTTTAACAGTGCCTGTGAAATGTACACAGAAACAGCCTTTCTTTGCTTAAATCTTTCAAGAGAGCTGCACAAACTTCCAAAAAGCTAGGAATGCATCACATTCAGGTTCATGAAAATTGAGTTTTTATATAAAATCCACTTTAGGGAAGTCTACTAATGTCTGTCAGGTGCACAACAACCTTAGAAGTGGAATTTGAGAATAGATTGCTAACTGCATCCTAACTCCAGCTAGGACATGAAGGCAAACAGGAAGACCAAGGGAAGAACAGATTTGGATTAATCAAAGACACTAAAAGAACTATTGAATTGAAATCTCATCTGAAAAAAGAAATTAACATTATTTCTAATTCCTTAAGAAGCGATGTCAACACAGAATTATCGAGGATTCCATTTTACAGATCACATCCTCAGTTTCTTCACAGTAGATCTCACAATTTAGACCATGTTGAAAGCTGTTAATAGCCCCTGAAACATACAGATTAAAGCTGCCTCTGTCTCCACTGCCTTCTCTCCCTGCTGGATCCCTGATAACCAGGCAGGGGACCCAGTCTGCTGGATACTCCGTGTGCTGTTAACAGGTAACAGACACACAGAAGACTGGAAACAGGAGAGTTCAGATTAAGGAAGATGGATGACAGTAAATACTCCCCAAATTATAAATTTAGAAAAGAAAAACAGTGAGCTTTAGTCAGCATTTCCAGTTTCAAGTATCACTGAAGATTAACTCGTTCCTGTACTCCTCCGATGGAGTGCCGCTGTAACCACGACAATCTAAGCACAGATGCAGGATGAGATCAGTGAGGAGGTATCTTTTACAACCCTAGATGGTAGACAAGCTTTCAGACAAAAAAACCCTTCAGGTCTGAAGAAGGGTTTTCATGGCCAAAAGCCTGTCCTGTCTTCTTCCCTCCTCCACAGCCAGATAAACCAGTCTAAAAGAGATGTTCCCTCCATCTGCTTTTATCTACAAATATTGTCCTGCAAATATTGTCCTACAAATATTACTGCTTCAGAAACACACAGAACGGCAACCTGGATTCTCAGGATTGGCTTTAGGTCTCAAGCAACTGTAGGAGATCACTCATCATCCAAGTTCAGAACAGCCTTGAGTTCCTCAGAGCTAGAGAGAATGACTGTGCCTAGGCTAAGGAAGGCACTGTGGAGGGAATCAAGTTACTGACAGCCACAAGTCAGGAGTTTGATATCATGAGCCCTCTTCCATTTTAGAATAAAATAAATCTAAACAAAAGTGTTCATATACGATCATTCCAGGACTCAGCTGCAGCTGAAAGAGGGGTGGAAGGGAAAGCAGCAAGAAAATAGCTGAGGAATTCTCCCTGCAGATCTGAAAAAACCAGCTGAATGCAAAACCAAGTAGCTATCAACTGCTTGATCTCAAGGAGTAACACCTCATCTATCCTAGACTGCCAGCTAAAAATAGGCTTCTATAATCAGCTTACAGAGGAAAACTTAGCGTTATGAACTGATGGAACTTTTAGTTTTCACAGTTCAGTATCTGTTAAACTCCAAATAATTACAGTACAAAACAGAAAACAGCCTTCTTGACATAGATGTTTTCCAAACTGAAAATTCTGCAGCAGCTTTTTACACTCCATTCCCATGACTAAAAGAAACTGCAGATATGTATTTTTTACTTTTCATTTCCAAGGTGGCTTACTGTTTTCTAATGTCCATTACTGATGTCACCATTTGTACAGAAGGTTTCTCCTTGGCACTGTATCTTTAGCCAAGACCTTGAGCAGTAGCACACAAGTCCCTTTGCCCAGCCTGACCCAAAGCTGGCACAGCCAGTGTTTTTTACTTGGCGACTGACACCTCTCCTAACTTACACCTACTGTGTTTCAAGAATGCTACCATTAGTATATGGTATAAGTCAACAAAAATAGTTTATTTCAGCATGCTGGTATGTATTTAGATAATACACAGAAAACTGGATGTTGGTATCACTGAACTACACAGAATCTTAATTTTTCACTGTTATCACCCCAGTCCCTAAAAATGGCACAATCCAGGCAACAATCAGATACACAGATACGTCTTCTTTAAAACATCTCTTTCAAATCTCTGCATCTTTTTGTACTTCTATTTCAGAAAACTTCATAAACCTGATTTATTTTAAAAACAATTAGTGTTTTCCCTGAATCAAGTCATGCAATCTTAGCTACCAAAATATAAATTAGGGTGAGGATTCTATCTTTAATTTCTGGCACAAAAGAATTTTAGCTTTCATGGTATCCAGTCACTACTTAGCAGAAAAATACCTATCATTAATGTTTTTACTGAAACAGTCTGCTGTGAAGTTCGTCTCATCTGTGAAGTTCAACAAATGAAGTTTCATTTTATCTTTAAGAGTGTCTATATTTCTTTTTGCTGATGAATGCAGCTCAAAGCCAGGTTTCCTTTAGGTTTTTAGGCATTTCCTATCTTTCCAACCTAAGATCTCAATTTTAGATTTAGGTTACTTATCACTATGTGCAATATAACAGCTCAGTTAACACTACAATTATCACTTCAATAACGTGCCTCCTATATTATTTATACAATAAAGACATTTATTGTATCAAAATAGTTCTTTGAAGGAGGCCAGTTTTAAAGGTCATAAAAAAAACCTGGCCCTCAACACACAAATTTCCAACCATCTGAAAAAAGTGATACTAAAAAGCTTTAACTTTACTTGCCACCTGCAGGTCAAAGGAAAAGTTAAAAATAACCATTCAATCCATTCAAAACTTACTATTAATAAATTTGCAAAAGTCAGCTTGGTGAAGAGAAAAAAAAATTACTTGCATTTAATATCACAAATGCAAAAATCATAAAATAAGGGGAAAAAATAAGAACATAAATAAAGAAGGATTAGATTGGAGTGAAAGACAGGAAGCCAGCAGGGCAACAAATCTCACTTTAGTCTATACATCATCACATTTTTGGTAATAATGGATATCATGTACTCATCAAAAAGAAGCACCATGACTTTTGCTATTGATACCACTGATTTTCACCAGTGGTTACTAAAAAAAAAGCTATGGAATGAGCAACAAGTGAACTGGATATAATGATCAGAAAGTAACAGACTTCCCAGATCATTCAGAGCCAGATTTCGTAACACTCTACAGATGTTACAGATCAGGACACATTACTGGATGATACCATGAGCACATTGTGCTTAAAAATAATTACAAAATGTCTTTAAAAACCTACAGAAGCTGGATTTTACAAACCATCCTGTTCCTGGGATTTTTACTATATTATTATTTTTTAAGTAATAAGCCTGCTCCTCTCTCTATACTTAAACCTCTGAGCAAAACCCCAACATACTACCATATGATGAACTATATATTCTCTCTCCATGTTGCCAATTTTTCTACACTATTTGCTGCATGCTTTAAAACTTGGGTTCCTGATGATCTCTGGAACTCTAATTTTTCTCCCCATGAGTTCCCAACCCTCGATGCTACACAGAACAAAGAACAGGAGTAGGACTGAAGGGCAGCAATTACATACATAACGAAAATAATAGGTTCTGTAGTTTGCAGTTTTTAACTTCATAATATTGTGAGGCCTGACTAAACATATTTGAATTTGGAAAAGGCAAACTTTTAGTCCAAGAATAAAGACATGAGCCACTGATTTGGAATCTTTTTTTGTTCTTGATGTAGTAATAGAAACAGACTGTCATAAAAGACACAAAATACTGAAACCTTTGAACCCATATTCATTCTTTTAAAAGTGAGGCAGTTGAGGCCTTGCAGTGTCTTCACTCTGTAGCTTTCAATGTCTCAAGAAAGGGTAGGCATAAATACACTGATCTTAATTTTACTCTTATTAGTACTTGAATTACATCTTAGAATCTTTTACTTGATACTGTTGATCACTTTTCCTCCTCAGTAGTGACAAGACTGGTCACATTTAGTTTGCAGAAGTGATACTAATCTAAGTTTTGCTAAAACAGGTTAGTTAACATCCAAACAATGAAAGCAGACAACCAAATTGTATTTGAACATCACAGTGTGCTCTTCATGTTCAATCTAGACAAAATAATTTTTACTTAAACATTTAACTTCATTTCTATGTACTGAATAAAGATGATTCATGCAAGATCTTTGCAAAATTTAGAATTATTTTAAACTTCAGTCAGACAAAAGACAGCTACCAGTCATTAATTTTTTTAAATAAACATTTTTGAAATAAATAAAGTTTAAATTTTCTTAAACAAACATTAGCAGTATCACGCCATTCAGTTTATAGCACTGCAATCCGGATCACAGCAGCAAAGTCAAACAAGTCTGCTACACTTCCTCATGAAAATGGGAGGGAAGAGTTCAATGGGCATAATGTCAAAAAGAGATACTTTCTTATTTCTGCTTCTAAATGTTTCTCTGCTGAACTTCAGGTACATAATTTCTACAAACTCTGAAGTTAAAAGAAGCACAGATTTTGTGAAGTTTAATAGCATTTCTCTCTTCAATTTAATGATATTTTTTTCTTGGCAGACAAAAGGTATTAACATTTTCAGTATTTCTTTAATTACAGATGAGGAGACAGTGCTGTTTCATTACTCATTTTCAAAAGCCATTTGCTCTGAAAAACGTTTCACATTCCAAAATAACACATCTTTCTAAAGACTGGTATTGCACATTTATTTTCTACTTTTCTTAAAACATTCTCTTGGATTTCCACATACAAACTATGGACTTGTTTTCCTTTTTGTTCTTTGTAACAAATAATTTGAAGAATGTGTAAAGCCTTTAATTATTAGAAAAATTATAGATATGTGAAAAGGCACCATATCTCTGTGCTATTGCTGCCTGTGGTGTTTGCTTAAACTGACAGTGGTAGGCTTTCAACTTCATTTGTAACAGGTGAAAAATGACACTCAGTTTTATCCATCATGTGGCAATATCATCACCCTTTTGTTGGTCAGGGCACAATAATGGATGAACTGATAAGAAGAGATAATGTGACCACCATTTTGCAAGAGCAAAGATATTCTATTACTGCTTCTACCAGACACCTGCTTAATACCACAATGCCACAATTCTACACTTAGAAAATTTCTGCTACTACAGAAATATTAAATAGTAGTGACAAATTCTGGTTTTATCCACCTTTTCTGGTTTTTCTCTTGTTTTTAAAGGAAATGTGAACACTCTTGTACTCACTCTGACATTCTATGAACTGATGAATAAAAGTGCAGTCCCCTCCACTCTTTGAAAGAAAGTGCTCTAGTAGAGAAAGAAACACTTCAGTTTACATCTTCTTATCATTTTCAAATTGATGCAACAAAAAATTTGAAAGGCATATTAACAATATTTGTCATAGCGTATTCACAATGGACTTTTGAAATCTGAGTTAATATGCAAGCAGACAAGACATAAAATTGAAATGATGTCTGAGTGATACTAGGAAATAGATTACTCTTTTGAACTGATCAGAAGTAGTACTTCAACTGCATTTTCAAAAGAAACGTTTTTAACCTATATTTTCAGCATTTTTATTAGCTTTAAAAGGGTATTTTCTAAGTTTTTCATTAGTCTTCACGTTGATTCTTCATATCTAATACCCTCTCTTTTAAAAGTGCTGTTTACTTTTTAAACAGTTTCATTTTTCAAAACCAGTTCTACAGTAGAGTTCCTAAAACTGGGCTTGATTCCCAGGTTTACTCAAGTCCTTCTATGTGACCTTGTTCAGCTCGCAATTCCATCAGAATCTTGCATCTCTTCAAATGAAAAGGTGCTAACACTTCTTTTCTGAAGAACCTCAAAAATCATTTGACCAAGAGTCCAGCAGTGTGGAAAGGCTGTTTTTAGTATAAACCTGCACAACATGGTACATTCTAATCAAACTGTTCAATCCTTAGCTCTGACATCAGAAGCTCAGCTGCAATACTAAGCTTTACTATATTTCAAATATACTCTAAAAAGCAAACTTTTTTCTAACTCACAAGGACAAGGCTTTTAAAAAACAGCACTATGGCTGCATCATTTATTTAAATTTAAACTTCCCTTTTATTTTTCCTTTTAACCTGGTCTTCTAAGTGACTGTATACAAATTTCTTGGATCTTTCTTTATGTAATATATGGTTCACAAAATGTAAATATCAAAGCCAGGTGTTATGCAACTCACTGAGAAAAACAGCACTTTTTGAAACAACGCAGTTCTACACAACTTTTATCAGGGGCTTGATGTACAAACAAGGTTCCTCTCTTCTGCAGCAGCTTTTCCATACGTGCAATGAGAGAAAATTAATACCTAACCATCATCATCTGACTACACTTCTTTATGAAAAGCCTCTAGAGAGGCTACAAATGAGTTCCTAGCTCCTCTACGCTGAATATAGCTTGACTGCTATGGGACAGCCACAGAAAAAAATAATGTAAAACCATTATTCTTGGCATGGCCAGGTAGTGTGCCTGTGCACACACCTTGAGGACTTGGCCTGAAGTTTTGAGAGAGAGACAAAAGGAATTTTTAAAAGCCTTCTGATTTTACATGGTTTTATAGCTTTTCTCTTTCATTTCCAAAGTTGCTCAATCTGAATTACAAACCCAAAATTCTTAGCTCTTCTAAAATAATTCAAAACTACACAGCATAAAAAAACCCCACCAAACAAAAGACCAGCAGTAACTGCCTCCTGCTGCTTGTAAGAGAACCAAATCCAAGATCTGGCAGAGCAAATAACTGCCCATCTGTCATACAAGGGCTACGTAAAGGACCGGAAGATGCAGAAAGGCACAGACTGTCATGAAGAGAACACAGGCAGCAAGCTGTAAAATGCCAGGGAAATGGAGATGGATCAGGTATGGCAGAGATGTAGAAGAATGTGGTACAACTGACAGAACAATGAAATACTATGCTAAAATACGGAATAATAAAATAGCATGGTGTATGCATGACAAAAAAGGTGATAGACTGTATAAACGCACAGAAAGACAACTTGAATGAGCAGTTATATGTTGTCTGTACTCATGAAGAAAAATAAATTGGCAAACAGCTTCCTAAAACTTCCAGGTTTAAGCACAAGTTCCACTGTTACTCACAAGATGGAAGAATCTATTTAGTCATGCATCCATCCAGATGACATTGACTCTTTTGCAATCCAAAACAAGTCAAAAAGGGATTGCTTCTTCAACTTTGACAAAAAAGTGAGTTTCGGTGATACAATGATATTTGTTATAATCATAATGATTTTTAAATGGGCAGTTTAAAAATTTGGACTGGTAAGAGGTATCTGTATTTTTAAAACTCACATGATGTTCCCATCAAAAATATTAAAACAAGTAAAAAGTTTACCCTTAAAAAAATCATATCTAGTATGATGCTATAAATTATTAATCAATAAAACAATTTGTTTTTGAAGTAAGAGCTTGACAGCTTTTACTCAATGTTTCAAATTAGCTCTAGGCTACTTTTGTTCACAGGATTGCCTGTTTTTCTAACAACCTCCAATAACCTCAAGGTTCTTTTATGGTCTACATGATTAGAATGAAGAATCACAATCCTGATACTTCTCAGTTTTGCTTTGTAAAGATATTAACTTTTGTGCAGTGGAAGGTTTAAAAAAAATAAAAGCAGATTTATTTCTTAACCATTCTATCAAACATTAAGCTATCAGCAGGATGCATGAATCTATATAAAAATCAAATCTCATGGCAGTTCAGAGAACTGGGAGCAAACACTGAGTGTCCTGCTTGCCAATCTCAGTGTGCATCACAGCTAAGTGCCTAAAATGCTAAGACAGGGGTAACCAGTACTCTTAGATTAAGGGGAGGTTTTGGTACAGTTCCTCTCCTCCTGCTCCAAACAAGAACTAGCCATGAGGTTATGTCATGATTAACTTTGTATTTTGCAATTGGTCTCCCTAGTTAAGAACCTCATAATTTACAAATATGCATATGGAGCTTTAAAATTCTGTTTCAAAAATATATACAGTAATCCTTAAACACTATGAATATTAGTTAAAACCATGAGTTCTCTGTATAGATGCTCCAACCTTCAAACTAATACTACCACCGTTCCTCACATTGTGGAAGAGAGCTACAGCAAGAAAAAAATTTAAATTGACATAAGAGGATGAATATAGCTCAGCCAATTAAACAGTTTAGTGAATTTGGAATCATAACTGGAATACATAGAGAAGCTACATATGATATTTGGCATATTCTTATTGGACAATTATACTCAAAAAACTTCAGGTGTATGTTAAGACACATGAGATAAAATAAGGCTTTAACTACTTGGTCTTAAAAAATCCTATCATTCAGTTCAATCTGTATTAATTTCTGTTTCACATAAAGACACTCCTGAGTTTTAAAAGGTTGGTTTCTATTATTTATAAATTTTACATACTCACATTTTTCATATTAAAGTTATTTAAAAAAATAGATTTTGCTGACTTTACTTACCATACAAAATTTACTAGAAAAGTACTGTATGTCTACGTGTTGCAAGGGAAAATTAAAAGGCAAAACAGTCAATGAGTTCTCCACTTTCTTGTGTCACAAGCCTGGAATCACTAAGTCAGTAGACTCATACTGATTCCAGTGACAGATCATCACAAAAGAAAACAAACAAAAAGACAGCCTCCAAATGGTTTTGTTACATTTTACAGAACTTTCTAAAAACACTATGACTGAAAGTCTAAGCAAAAAAAAAAAAAAAAAAAAAAAAAGCTGGTCAGGAGTGGACAAATTCAATTTCATTTCCAAAGAGGATATAATTCAAAGTAAAACTTTAGAGAACAGTCTGAATTTGTTCACCTTCAAACATCATCCATAAGACAAAAGGTAGCCTTCAGATACACTACCTTTCTCTGTGCTCCCATTAATTTTAGGTATGAAGTCGTCAACTTGTATGCCTAGGATTAAGAAAGGGCATTATTTTTGGAACCAAGAAAAATGTTTGGGGTTTCGTTTCGTTATAAATACAGCATTTTGAAATGGACCTGGCTTTTCACACCACCTCCTCCTCCTAAGTACCTGATCAGACAAACCAGGCAACGTTTGATGTGTTTCCTACTACAGATCACGTCACTGTTTGTTCAAACAGCAGTACGTACAAAATATTACTAACTCCAAGCATTAGTGCCTATTACATACATATCTGTGTGCGTATATACAAAAGGTATTTTTAAATCTAGTGCCCATAAACCCCTCCAGGCCTCGGCCGCGGCGCGGGCAGAGCGTCGGGCCCGGGGCCAGAGCGAACACCCGCGGCAGCAGCGCCCTCTGCCGGCCCTGCCCCGACACGGCACCGCCATCCCAGGAGCACTCCCCAGCGGGCTAAGGGGGAACCACAACTCTTCTGCCAGACACCGAGACCACAAGGTTAGCACAACAAAAGTAACTGAACAGCAAATCCAGAAACCAGCTTGAAACAAGAAACTGATCACACCTACCTAAGCTGTTGTGTTCTTTAAGAGTTTTCTCTTGAAGGTGTTCTAACCGTACTGTAAACAGAAGTCCAAGAAAAAGGTATTTCACAGATTAAAAGGAAAACAAATAATCAAAGTTTCTTCCCCACTAGTGACTAACCTTGTAAAGCAGTCAGCCGCTCATTGGTGAAGTCATTATCAGCCTGCAAAGCTTCTATTTTTGCCTGAAGCTCTTGCTCTCTTTCTTCCATTTCATCTATTTTATGCTGCAATTCCTTTTTCTCAGCCAGTCCTTTCTGTTGGATTTCTTCTTGTCTTCCTTCTGCTACCTGCTCAGAAAGATTAAAAAAATCCCCCAACAAATCAAAATTAAGATGTGAAAGAACAGATCATCTTGATTTTTATGTAACTAAACGTACAGAAGAAACTTTCTTTGCTAATCAGATAAAATGAAAAAAAATCTAAAATATATTACTTTATATAATTTTCACTTCAAGGTGACTGAGAATATCTCAAAATATCTTAACTAACTTTTTGTCTGAGGAACATCAATTTTACAGCAATAGTAACAGGGTCCAGAAACTAAGAAACATCCCAAGTCTCCCAGCATCTCAATTCAATCCAAACCCAAGCGCCCTTTTGAACTAAATGTACACTGCACAGACCAACTTGATTGAAAGCTACATCTATTTCCTTGCTGGATACTATGATCATAAGTTTCAAACAGTCTCCTCTCTCAAAACTAGGTAGTAAGTTTCAGTTTTGATCCTTCTGACTCATCATCATCAGTCATGAACCCATAATTGGGAAACCAACTGCCTTAACACTTTAATTTTGAAAGAAAAAGCTCTGAAATGCTGAACTAGGACTCAAAGAACCCAGGTTCCAATTCCAGTATTTATCCAAGACAAACTGTCTCAGGTCTCCAGAGATAACTCCACTACCTTCCTCCTCCACAACTTCTGCTTATCTAAATTGGAGACTCCTGAGAAACAAGTTTTATAATAAAGTGATTATTCTGTTCTTCAGCATAAACGACCTTAAATATTAATGTACTTCGACATTTAGTGTAATAAAAAACTAACTGTGTTTATGTCTTCTCATGCTCCTACCCCCTGGAAGATGAGCCTATATTATTACCATGGAGTGGACTAGTTATGTTTGTAACTGTACAAAGAGGCAACATGAAATGCAAATTTATTTCTAATCCCAGTTTTCACTTCCCTTACCTTTAAGATGTTTAGTTTGAAAATTATTTGTCTATGTAAAAGCAGGTGAATATAAAGTTTTACACCACACATAATTTTATTCTGTAATATATTTTGACTCCAAAAATAAAGTAACTTTCAAAGTGAATGAAGAGGGAACCTTTTCAGGAAGCTACTTAACTGATGACAGTTTCAATTACATTAAACTTAAACCAAAAGAATATGTAAATGATTATATGCATCATTCTATCATTAACATGTTGTTTAAAAAGTTTCCTAAGCTTTTTTGTTTGCTACATTAGAAATTAAATTGTATTTGTTTGTTCCAGTCATCACAGTTTCATCCTAGGTCAGATAAAGTTCTGTTATTACCTTTAGCTTGTCAGAGAGATCTTTAATTTCATTTACAGCTCCATTGTATTTATTAGCTAATTCCCTTAATTCTTCCTGAGTCCGCTCATTCATTTCTTTCAGGTGTGTACATTCATCTTCAGTATTACTTAAACTCCGCTGTAAGACAGAATTATTATGCAATAAATAATAAAAAAGAGAGACAACAAACTACCCAACACTGCAGATGATCTATTTTTTCCAAACAGTACATGTAACCAAACGTGTTTAGCTGCTTTGTTCCTAGTCGTTAAGGCTACAAAACAGATCAAGTCCTGGCAAAAACACTGTAACAACAATCCATACAAACCTTTAATGTTCTACTGGAAAAGAGATTATGTGAAAATATACTGGTTTATGCATGTGTAAATATAGTCCCCAACCAAAAAACCCCTAGGGGGTTATATAATTGTGAATAAAGAACTGAAATGTGTGATCCACCTCCAACATTCTCTTCTCTTTTATGTTGAACTGTGAAAGTTGTATAATATTTTGTAATTCAATGTAATCAACATATTTCACCATACCCTTCACCTAGCAAAAGAAGATTTAGTACATTATAAAAGGAAAATGGCTCCAAGAAAGCATTCTAAATCTTTATCTGTACTCCATAATGTGGAAAAACATCTCAACCAAGATCCCTTTACTCAAGAGGCAGCTGGGTCTTCAGGAGGCAAGGAATGCTCCAGAGGTTTGGCGACAGCAGCACAACTAAATGATGTATAAAGTTTCCTCCTCATAGCTCAAGATTTGTTTCTTCAATCATAAAATAATTTTTTTTGCCTTTTCGGGTTTTCATTTTGGGCTTAGTTTTTTAGGGGGAAGGCTAACAAGCTCTTAGTTCTCTTTCATGACCAAAACACCTTCAAACAAAAGTGCATTCAAAACTACATTTTACAATAATTACTACAGGACAACTCTCAACCAGGAGCCAATGAATCTCCTGTGCGGAGAGATAAGTATGTGGCAGGAAGCACAGAACCAATTCTCTTACTAAAATTAATATTTCTCCCTCAAGATTCAAAGTAAAGAGGAGTAAATAGAATAAATGTCATCAAATTCTTCTCTTAGTATAGGTCAGGAAAGGAGAAGAAAGCTAGAAGCAAAAGTAGAACTCCAGTCATTAACAAACCTGTCAAGAACTATTACAACATAAAAAGCTGTATTTAACTAAAACCTCGTAAGGTTATTTATTACAGCATTGCATTCTCTAAAAAGTATAAAGTGAATAGAGACTTTGTGCACTTAATTTTAAGCCTTATGAGACTTCTTGATCTAAGGGAATATAGCAAATAATGATGAAAGAAAAGGAAAATAACGGAAAAGAGAGTAATGCGAGATATTTTAGGGGCAGAAATCTGATTTGAAGAAAGTGTCCAACACTTTCATTGTAAAAGCTCATTTTAAAGAGCCACTTTGTACAAGTGGCTAAGTGTACATTTCCATAAATTTTATAGTTTAAACAAGGTCTTACAGCAGTTTTTTTTAATGCATACATGTAATTTTCCCTTCTTATCTCCCACACATAGTAACTTCTGTAAGACAGCTTCATGAATTTTGAAACCTGGCAGAAAAGGCAGGAGCTGAAAGAATAATTTCTCATTAACTGTTTAACAATCTTAGTCCTGTCCAATAGGAGAAATAAACACTACTACTTAATATGCTGCAAGTGTCAGAGTATAACATAGTGGCATATTACAGGCAAAAACCCAGGGATCTAAATAGCAGCAGTTACAAATACTTCAGCATCTCCTGAAAAATAAGCATAAAACTTCAATACCTCCACTTCAGACAATTTTCTGACCACTTCAATTTTCTCCTGAAGGACCCGCCTCAGGGACTCTTTGGCTGTTGTCTCATAGTTGTGTTTGTCTTCCTGTAATGCTATAAGCTCTTTCCGTATACTGTCTTCCGTTTGATTCTGCATGCGTAAGATAATTCAAAGACAGAATATAAATTACTATTTTGCTGATTAAATACATTAGATTGTGATAAAGCCTGTTCTATTAAAAATGTTAAGCAATTTCTGACAGATGAGAAAATGTTATGCACAAATCTGTGATCAAAGAGTCTTGACATGACTAGGTGCAAACAAGTTATTTTTTGAGTGAATGCATAATAGCACACATTCAACGGTCAGCTTTGATGACAGAAAAATTATGGGGCTTTTTTTGGGCACTGCTAAGACAATGCCAAGCCTAGGACACCTACAATTGACAATTTGACAAACCAAGAACCTACGAGATCCCATATGAAAGACCTTGAACAGGACCTGCAGAAAAAATTCTTATAATGCAGATAGTTGAGAGGAAATAGAAACAAAATTAAAATTAAAATTCAAGGCAGGCAAAGGTGGCCTAAACAACAACCAAGGCAGCACATACTTGTTACTCTGAATATCAGACAGCACATGGGCACTGAGAACAACAGACTCTTATCGAGAGTCCTTGAAATGCAGAACAGACCTACAGTTTTCATGCTACTCAGTTCATCGAAGTTGCACAGGGTAATTTTGGAAAGTTTATGTTCCAACTGCTTTCCTACAGCTAGCTAATTTCAAAACACTTGAAAAGAGCTGCCTTTCAGCATTCCTAACAATCAACTTTTAGTGAACTACTTACCTTTGAACAAGCCTGTAACTGATTTCCCATAACCTCTAGTCTTGATAGCAGCCTGTCTTCATCTATTAAAGCCTACAAGAAAGGAATTATCACCTTAGTATTAACATTTGCTTTATGCAGTGCCAGTAAACTTCTGCTTTAATAGACCTGAATTTTGTTGGAGTACTTACTACTATTAGCTATTTCAAACTGGTCCACAATCATGAAATTTATTAAACATTATCTTTTGCAGTTTTATAGGACCACCATGAAATATAATTTATCATTTCTGCTGCTTTTTCCTCCATTAATAGCTAAAATTATATGGCAGAGCACAGTTCAGTCCATAAGGAAAAGGATGCCTGCAGATACCTGCCAACTAGTATCTGAAGCCTCTTGTGTGACAGCAAGCAGTCGCTGAAGGGTTGCCAGCTTCTGTTCCAACATTTGTTCCCGATGTAAGGCTTCCTGTGAAGAGAGTAGGACACCAGTCAGTTCAGCTAGAACAACTTGGAAAATCAGAAGCAACAGAAGAGATCCCAAAATACAACAGAAAAAGGAAATGTCAGTAGCAAACACTGTCACATGTTCAAATAATAAGCCCATTCCATTTTACCCATCCACATATTTATTTGGATAGTTTAATTAGAAAATGCTATCCTATAACCTCAGGTTCCTAAAGTCTTCACTTTTCATGCATATGCTGCACATGCCGAGGACACATTGTGATTCTATCCAAGACTTAAAAACACTTTGTCTTTTATCAAAAATTTGAGTAACAGCACTGAAGACACCAAAAGGCAGCTTGGCAACTCCCATGCAATGAGCTGTTCATCCTCAAATGAGGTCACAAAAGAGAAATGCCAAACAAGAACTACTATTTTTGTTTGATTTTTGGTTTATGACAGGAAGATAGAAGAGCATCTTCGTTAACAACTCCAGGATATGGAGAGTGAACAGATTGGTGAGTGAGTATGTATTTGGCTTCCCAAGAAAGAGCATCTGCATGAGCTGCTTCCTGCTATGTCAGCAAATACATATAAAGATAGTATCTATCTCAAAAGCCTCAGCATTGATGTGAACAAATGAAAATTGCTGTTATCAAACAAAACCAGGCAAAAGAAATCAGTAGAACTAATACATAAGTTAAACCTGGAACAAATTTACCAGTAAAAATGTTTTCATATCTTTTCCAGAAAGCTGATTTTATGATCCTTTCTAAAGTTTGCTTGTATCTATCAGCACACACTAATGTGCTGCTATTTTGCAGTCTAACCCTTTTGTGACATGACATCTTGGGAAAAAACACACCTATTAAAAGGGACACCAATGAGGAAGAAGAGCTGCCAGCACTGACCCCTCCTTTATAGTTTCCAATAGCCAAAGCATAAGATTTCTGTTTTGAACAAAAGATCAATATTTAGCCAAACTAAATGCCCTTAAAAGAAAACCTACTTGTAGATACTGTGAAAGCTGAAACAATTCCTGAGAATACATACTGGGAGTGTTAGCAGCAACCTGAAAAAGAAGGAAAGTAAGAATCAGAATGGTTTTAGATTTTTCATTAAACTCAAACAATGCAGAATTCATTTAAATCTAGTCACAATGGTAAATTTAAGATTATCTAGTAACAGCATTTTCCTTCATTTATTGTTCTGTTACTATTTATGCTTTGTTTTATCATAGAACTTCCCAGCTCAGGGCTTAGGCCCCACTGTGTTTATGCCTTCAGAAGTTCTTGACCCACCAACACACCAATGAGTTTAAGGCTTTTGTTACAGCTGAGATTAAACTGACAAAAAAGAAACAAGGGGCACCAAGGTGAAGCCATTCAACCCAGGGACAAACACAAATTGTGAGCTTCCAATTCAATTTTTTCACCTTTATAACAAGTCTGAAAAGAGCAAGTGGCTGATTAAGGCATAAACCAGCAAATTACTGAATTACCTTGTCAACAGGACTTGGTAATGGAGCATGGATAACACTAAAAAAAAAAAAAAAGTGAACACAAAATGCAGAATAGCAGTTCAAAAATCCACAAGATCCCTAGTCCATTTAATCAAGATGCTTTGTATTTTTAAGATAAAAATGAAGAGTTAATATACAAGCATGTAAACCCAGCAAAGACTATGCTGAGAGACATTTCAGTTACAGAATATTTTAAAATTATAAATACAAGATGTATTCTAAAAATTCTCTGCCAACTTTTATTTCAGTAGTTACATAATTTGATTATTTTGAAATTTATTTATTAGGCTTTAAACCAATCCACACAAAGCAAAAAAGAGTGCATATACTATTCTTGTTTACAAATTCAACTGAGTGAAATAGTATTTGGTAACTTACAGATTTTTGTACATTTTCACTCATGTAAATGTTATACTTGCACATTTTCATCAAAACTAAAAATTTAACACTATATATTTCTACTATTTCTTACTATACGGAAAATCTCCCATAATAATTTATTTTTACTTATATTCCCAGAAGCAAAGACACCCTAAAGCTTCAGGCAAGTATTTCTGGGTACTAATGATAAAAGAATATTTAAATAAGCAATAAAACCCATAAAATTTTTGATAATGAAAATAACTAAAATGATGTCATTTGTAATTAGTACTCAGGGCAAACAAAAACATGCACATATACACAGAAAACTCTGTCAATACTCATCTGTTTTCATTAACTTCACTTTAGCAGAGTCTCTGTGCATTTAAAGAAGCAAAAATAATAATCCCAAAGAAAGAAAGAGGGCAGGAGAATTTGCACGTTTGCTCTCTATTCTTCTGTTTCTAATACCCATTTCAGTAGAGTAAATCAGAAAAGCCTGACTTCATAAGAACTTTTTCTTCTTTTAGAGAACTTTTTTATTCTTCATAGCTGTCTTAATTTCTAAAAGCAACCAGCAAATAAGATTTTTTCTCATAATGCCTGCAAAAGAGCTGTGCTCTCATTAACTTCCTTTGCATGATCACTGGAAAATAAACTGTTCCTGTGCTGATTTTAAATATAATATCCATCAAGTCCTCATTATACAGTAGTTGAACACTTATTCTTACTCTGATCGTAATCGAGCTTCCATTCCATCTGGAAGGAACAGTTTGATTGTGGAGACTATACATCCATGCGTGACTGAAAAGAAACAAATACTAAGTCATCATGATCCATTACTATTTAATTTAGGTTCAGTGGTTAATGTTACAGTAACCGAGCAAACTGTCTTAAGAAACTCTGAAACAGGCAAAGAGGAGGAGGCACAAACACCTTCAAGCACAAGTGCCTGGGTCTGCCTCCTCAAACCTCCTCTGGACCCAGGAAGCTTCATCATTACAAACTTGAAGAGGTTATGCTGTGAACTGTCCCGGCTGTGTAGCAGTTCCAATTCTTCCATGTGCAGCATTACCTGAACTTGTCTCTACTGGAGTAAGTTAAGAAAGTGAATGGTATGTTTTGATCACAAAATGAGGGAAAGTGAATGCATCTTACCTGCCCTAGGTAATGGGAATGCAGAGATATAAAGAAATAAGAAGCTGCCTTTTTGACAAGATTCCTACAAGCACATCCAGGGACTTAAAAGGTAACACATCCGATTTGTGTTGCCGACACCCACTTCAACATCTGGAACTTGCCAAGTGATTGTTATTTACAAATAAGGATCAAAAAGGGAATGCAGAAGTGTGTAGGAACCACTGAGAACTACATCCTTTTGAACACTGTAGGCAGCATCATTCAAAACAACACATCTCTATTTCGGGATGCTTGTAGTACACATCTAATGCACAGCCCTAGACAAGTGGCCTTTCATTTCAAGAGGAAAACTTGCTCCTTGAGGACCAAATTCAAGATTCTTTGAACTCTAGAAAGATCGTAAGGAATAAGAGGAAGAAATACAATATTCCATTCTTACATCAAGTTCAAGCTTTCTACACAATGTTTCCAAAAATGTTATCAATACCATTTTCAATGCCTTTGCAAACAGTCAAATTATGCCTGAGCTTTAGTCAGGTGTTTTGGGGTTTTTTTCCCTTGTAAGGTTCTACAGATTGGGAACTAAAAATTACTTCTAGATAAATGGACACATAGATGTACATTGTTCCCAAAATACTACCACAAGTAAGATACAAATGAGTGCGTGGTCACCTATCATGTACCACTATACCTCAAGCACCCACTAACATACAAACAGCTGCTCCACTTTCTCAGTTATTAATATCAGCAAAACAGTTAATCTGGCTTTGAAAAAAAGGGCAATGGGCGTTTTAGGACATTGGTAATACTCCAGGGAAATGAGACAGGTCTTTAAGGAAGCTACCTCAATAGAATCTAAAAATACAGGAGAAATGATCCAACTAAGCTGAGTTGTTTTTAACCTTTATTCGTAGCTAAAAGCTAATGCTCTGGAGACATACTCTCCTGGCTATAGCACCTTGTTTTTTCAAGCTGGCCTGGTAAAGTATTAAATTTACATGCCAGGGCAGAACAGATTAATCTGGAGGGTTTGGGGTCTTTATCTACAATGGAATAAACCCAGTTTGCAAAAACATTTAAAAATACATTAGCAATATTAGCTGCAGCCTGTAATATATAGCTTTCATAATGAAGATTCTTTCCTTTAAGAGGAAATTAGTGATTTCAGTAAGAAAATGTTAGGATACCTGAAATTAAATACCAACAGACAGCTTTACGTTTGGGTCACATATCAGGTAGGTCTGTTGTAAATTATGTAATTCTGAAGTTTTTCTGTCAACAGCCAGACTGACAAAAAATCTCCCAAAAGCTGCAGTAGGTTTATTTGTGTATAAAGGGCATCTAGCAAAAGGTCTCAAATAGACAGTGACTGGAAAAAGGTACCAAGCATTTTGATAAGTTTATAAAGTTAAAATAATAAGAAAAGAAACAACACCCAAACCCCACAGTCTGACCTTTAGCTATCAGTTCATTGCAATTGGAAAAACAATAAGAAAGCCTAAAGGAAAGGTAAAGAGACACAGCAAACATGAATACAGTACTGCGTGCACAGGACAGCAGCAATGGTTTAAATTCAGGTCTATAGTATTTCTTTTGAGGAATTAAAAGGAAAAAGCAAGCCCTGGTTTCCCCCTGTCCCCACAGCTCCGTCCCGTCTCCACCGCACTCACCTCCGGCCGCTCCGCGGGGCCGCCGCTCCCCGCCCGGTCCCGGCGCAGCGGCCATGCCGGGTGCCGCCGCCAGGGGACGCCCCTGCGCCAGACACCGGGCCCGCCGAGCCCGCCCCGCCCCTTCCAGAGCGGGAACCGCTGCTCCGCTTCCACAGCTCCCCCACTACGGACTGACACACCCGCTCCGCACCCACAGCGCCCACCGCGGAGTGGTACACCCGCTCCGCATCCACCGCTCCCCCACTACGGACTGACACCCCCGCCCCGCATCCACAGCTCCCACCACGGAGTGGTACACCCGCTCCGCATCCACAGCTCCCACCACGGAGTGGTACACCCGCTCCGCATCCACAGCTCCCTCCATGGTCAAACATCCGCTCCACATCCACAGTTGTCACCATGGACTGACACATCCGCTCCACA
Organism: Atrichornis clamosus; assembly: GCA_013400975.1. NCBI lineage: Eukaryota > Metazoa > Chordata > Aves > Passeriformes > Menuridae > Atrichornis > Atrichornis clamosus. The sequence continues at coordinate 159,614 of WBMZ01005997.1, forward strand.
ACCACAGCTCCCTGCATGGACTGAAACACCCTCTCCACATCCACAGTTCCCAACACGGAGTGAAGCCTCGCTCCGGCTCCACTTGCTGTTCCACACTCCAGACACGCACTCACTGCTCCCCTCCAAAACGCGGAGCTGCCCCACAATTCACCACACTCCTCCAACACCTCCCGAGAGCTGCCCTGAACCCCAAAAGGTTACGCTGCACTGGAGCACAACGGGAACACAGAAACAGTTTCTGTTTGTCTCAATTTTTGCCTTTTATAATAAAGACAATTCACAAATGATGGTCTCGTTTTTGTATATTTTCACTCATTAATGTGGTAACCAGCCCCGAGGAGCCCCTCACGGCCTCGGGGGTTTGTGCACTACCCTTCAGCACACACTGGGCTCCCGATCTGCATGAAATCCCTCAAATATTCCATGGCAGAAGAGATGTATGAAAGAGTCCAAACCTGACTAGAAAATAGTGTATAAACTGTATTTCAACAAAACCATCTAGATGTTATTTGACCCTGCTTTGAAACCCTGCAGCTCCTTTCCGTGCAGGAAAATACCACCAGTTAACTCTTGGAATGCTCTGGTGCTGACTGGGAAATGTAGCAAGTGCTAAAAGAATATAAACCACTCTAAGAGAAAGGCACAGCGAGATATTGATACGTAAGTGCTGTATTAAGGAGAGGGAAATGGCCAGGCCTCTGTGCTTGTCAGTAACACAGCAAGTGCACAAATAAGGAAGCAGAAGGGATGCAAACACTTCTCCAGGACCTGCTACTGACTTTGGCTCAGCAGCAGGAAGCTGAGGAATTGGTGCTCATACCTGATAACCTGAAAAATCACATACTGAACATGCCACTATTTTAATGAACCAAATCCAGATCACATTTGCAAGGAAATTACTTACTAAAACACAACCTGAACAATAAAGCAAATGTATTCCAGCAATGTTGACACAATTCAGAATTTACATCAGCAAGTACACTCTTTCTGTCCCGTCATTACCTTATAATTACACACAGCAGACTGCTGAAATGTCTTGTGCAAGTAAGGCATTATGTAAATACCCGAGTGCAAAGTGGTTTTAAAGGGAATCACTAATTTAAAAACTACTTTTGTGTCTGTTTCATGACTAGATTAGATTAACAGTAACATCTAGGACTACTGAAATGAACTGGTGAAAAACCCATGTTTACATGCATTCCCACTGCATTCACAGGTAAACACTCTGTGATGATACAATCTTCATTCACTGCTTGGGGGAGCAGAGAGGGAGGAAAGCAAACTCGTGCGCTCTTCCTCATTAGCTAGCTTGACACATGAGTAACATGATCACAGCTTCCATGTTCAAAGCCAGAGAAAAGGACAAGGAAAGCTGCATAATCTGATCACTCATTACACAAATACCAGGTCACTGGAATCGGGTTTTGTAAAACTAACATAAAACCACAGCAAAGAACTGCTACTAGCAAAAATTCATGGCAAGAACTTGATTACCATGAACTTTCCACAAATGTTTCCATAAACTAACTGTGAACTGCTGATAAAAACAAGTGAAGTCCAATTTTTCTTTCAACTAAATCTTATAAAAAAATTTGTTTTAGTCTAAATACACTTGAAGAGCTTCTCTTAGCGGGGACAGCATCTTTTCAAATTAAGAGTTCCTAGTTCATTAACTGCAATGTATTCCTTTGATTTCTTCCATGTATACTGCTAGTATTTATAAATATTTGCAATCACTTCGCATGGAAACATTTTAAGTAACTCCCAGACAATTTCCACTAGACATCCTGGAGTTGAATCTTTGCAATATCATTTTTGGGAAAAGTGAAACAATATGATGAGACCTTCATTACAACGAATCAACTCAAAAATACTACAGCTCCTGAAGCTCTCCATGACAAAATACTTTACCACCACCACTGCTTAACAAAGTTTTCTTTAAAGATGTATTTATTAACCTTCCTCTGACACTTCGGAGTTGAGAACTATAACCCATCTGGCTAAAGACAGGAATCATGACTAACACAGCAGGTGTCATCTTTTTAATGCCCTTTAAAACATTCTACTGTTGTACTTTGGTTTGGTTTGTTGGGCTTTGGGGAGGTTGGTGTGAGAGAGGTTTATTTTGATGGGCATTTTGTTTATTTGTTTGTTTTCAAAGGACTACCATTGGCATTCCAATTTAATATTATTTTTTCATTCTTTCCTAATACACTACTCTGTAAGGATAAGCTCTATGAAAGTTCTGTTCAGAAAAGTAGTAAAGTGCAAAAGGAGTGATGGCAGTTCTACCATTTTATTGCCAAATCTGTGTTACTGATTAGGATTCTACAGAACATGGCCAGAAGTTCAATGCTTAAAGAAAGTAACAGACCCATTAGAGAACTTTAAGAAGTCTTGACAATATTGATTACAATCTAATAATCTCCATACAGACCAGTCTCCAGAAAGAGAAAGAAATGGTTCCTGAAACACTACGTAATTTCAAAAGAAAAGAGACTGAGGCTGCATTTTAATTAACACAGATACAGAGCTATTGCTGTAATACCGGATCTCCTGAGTGTGCATACTGGGAAGCGCACAGCAAGAAAGATAAACCAAACAAAAATGCCATAATCTCATTTTTCAGCTAGCAACTTTTTTCTATCATCATTTTAAAGTACCTGCAGAAATCAAAGTCAGTAGCAGTCACAGACAGAAACAGGGGGTATCTTGATAAGAATTAAATTAGACTGTTATAAACCTATTCTGACTACTTGATCATGAAATGCAGTTTCATACTTCTGCCACACTATTAGCTGAAGCCTTACAGTTCAAAGGCTTGAAAGAAAGGTAATTACAATTATACAATAATTTTAAAAATCCAAACACAAAAAGCCCAACACAGCACTATACACACACCTACGTTGCACTTTTAAAATTGCTGTAGGTCTTTTTAAGTGAGGCAATAGAAGAACATGTGGTCCCAGTTGAGCCTCCTTTTCCAGCCCTACATGTGCCTTGCACCCATTAGCAGCCACACAACCAGGGAAGAAGGTAGGCCATGGAAACAACCCAGTTAAAATCCATCTGGGGGTGTGGGGGTAGAAATAGAGTCTGTTTTCAGCAGACAAGTTTCTTGATGTGGTACCACATGGGCACAGGGCTCACTGCCAGCACAAAAGAGGGAAGAAGTAAAAAAAAAACCCACCCAAACAAAACTATTTTCTTACAACTGGGAATGCTACCTACTTTTAGAGATTGTATTGTAATAAGATGTTCTAAATAAATACACTTGAAAAAAACCAAAAAGTGATCCATACCCTTACCTTTCCGCGTGTTCTCCGTCACATCTACACCAAACTGGATGATGTCACCTGACATAATTTCACATGGTGGGCTTTCCTCAGATCCTCTACTCAGTCTCTGACTATTAATAAAGGTACCATTACTACTTTTAGTGTCTTGAAGATAGAACTGTAAAAAACAAACAAAAAGAACAGTAAAATATAAGGGAAAAATAAGACAAGTTTGTTGAAACATAAGATCAAGTAACATTTTATTTATATAAAATTTATTTATAGAAGATAAAAAATGTACCAAACTCAAAACACCCTCCTCAGGATGCAACACCTTCCCATTATCAAGAAATATTTGTATTTAATTTTTAATTGTTTGACATATGACAGAATTCTAGTACATACAATATGCAAATAATTACTACAAGGTATACCTGAACTACTGCTTGCATGGAGAAGATGCAACATCATTAGCAACAACACCTTTTTGCCACATATATGTAACAATTCATATTTATATTGGTCAACACACAAAAATTCTAACACCTCATACATTTAAGATAACAGTGTTGCATGACAAACATGCTGTAGGGAAGGCTAGCACTGAGGGCACAAGGAAAACCTCTGTCAGAAGACAGAATTCAGGAATTGTAATATAAGACCACTGTGAAACTAAAGAAAATCAACAGGATGCTTTTACTTCTCAGCAACACTAGTTCACATCATTAACTTAATCCACAGTTTGATGCATCATCAAGTACCTTTGTAAATACCCATTTGTAGAGTTAATTAAATGTTAATAGCAACTTATTGAATCTGAAACTGCTTATGACACAAGACTTCTAGTCAAAACTGCTGCATCTGAGAAGAGGTTACAAATGAGTCACTTGGCAGAAGACCGGAATCACTGGCTAAGACTTAAGCAGTGATGGAATCACAGAGGGGACCAGAATGTTACTGACAGCCAGGTGTAACTACCGGAATGAGTCAATCTCAGTACTTCAAGGTAACAATAGCTACTACAAGAACCTGGTGGGATGGTAGAAATCCCTGGCTTCCTGCACTTACCAAGAATCTCATCAAGTCTCAAAGCAGGCATAAGATTGGGGGAAAGATGTGTTCAGAGAAACAAATGTATTCCCCTGTTTTTCTTATAAAAGCAATTCACCGTTCTTTTTTCAGGATTCCAGGCAGAATTTTCCACACTTTTATTTGCCTCTATTATCACCCTCCTCAAAAAAAGTGATACACAGCTCAAAACCCTAGTGTTGAGGGAAAAGGTGGGTTAAGAACGCAGTGAGAGCACAGCACTAGGGCTCTTCACATCTGGTATTGGAAAATTACACTGAGTATATGATATGTATCTTATGTGCTTATTTCAAGTAGCATAACACGGTGGCCCTAAACAGAGAGCCTAAATTCCATTGTGTCCAGGACATAGGACTCAATACAGCAATCAAGGGGAATGACAGAACAAGAAAACTGAGGTAGCTGTATGAAATGACAGAATGAAAAGCGGTATGTGAAAGACTTTTTTTTTTTCTCCCCAACAGATATGCCTTAGATCTTCAATTGAAGGAAAATAAGGTAATAATCAGTCACAGGTTGATAAAGATGAAGGCAAACATAAATTATGGACAGATCAAGAAATTATGACTGCATTCACTGTATTAATAATCAGACCCACCCATCCAAATAATGCTCTCCATATTTTGAAATACTATCTATTAATGTAATAGTATATAATATAGCTTTTATAACAGGTATATGCTAAAAAGCCAATCAAATTAATTAGCTTGTTAATTTAATAGTCTGAAAGTACTGAACCCTCTCATGGTTCAGTGCAGAGGTAATTATTTTTTGCTTCCTGTTTGTTTTCAATTAGCTTTCCTCTTCATTTGAAAATTCTTCTGTTATGAAAAAGTGAGTCACAGGCAAGGAGAAACAAACATGCTTCTGCTTATTTGCTTTTCCCCACCCTTTTCTTCTCTGTGCATAATATCTGCCTTTCATCCCTCACAACTTTTTGACTGCTCCTGGTAAACACACTTCTGCAGAATCAGCAAAAGGGGCTCAGGTAAGATAGTACAAGGAAATACAGGAGACTGACCACAGGAAAGCAAGTGCAACAGAGCATCAGCCGCACAAAAAAAGTATCAGCAGACACAAAATTGAAACTGCAAGAGGACATTTGTAAACAAATGTCCACAAAAAATACACATTAAATTTATTATGTAACTGATGTCCATTTAAGTGCATACTACTGAATTGCATTACATCAGTTTTAGAAAAGTGATGCTGTTCAAGTCTTTTCATCCTGTTTGTAAATACTCTTCTTCCTGCATCTAGTAAAGAAATAAGTAATACCAGCCACACGTTAATAGCTGGTATCTAAGGAAGGGGAAACACACTGACTTCAAATCTCAGTATAAAGAATTCAGTTATCTTTAATGTAGCCATCGCTCAGGAACCCACTGAGCTGGACCCTTTCACGTAGCAAATTCAAATGTTACTTCCATACTGGTTTTCACTAGTTCAAATGATCTTTCTCAAAGGTCAATCCCTCCGTGACTTTTACATAATTACTAAAGTTATCTTCAAGAAACAAAATCAAGCACAAATCCTGAAACAAACGTGTCTACACAATAACGAGTACTTGTGGCAGTATACTGGTATTTAAGGTACTCTCAATTGTGCAGTATCCTCGGAGGATTCTCCAATTCCCCAAACAACGCCTTTTACACAGCAGCTGTTTAACACGGCGCCTTCTGTGAATCCAGCACCATTTGTCCTTCCTGCTTTCCAGCACAGCCCGAGCTCGGCAGCAGTGCCAGCTCACGGAGCAGCGATGAATCCTGCCCTTCCCAGCACTGCCGAGCTGTGCCACCACCTCCTCACTTGGACTGGCTCGGGCACTTGTTTAGTCACTGCAAACCAGTTTCGAGCTGATGCAAGTTACACAAGGAGGTGCTTCAGCCGGTACCGCCAGAAAAAAGGGCAGCATATACTGGCCTAATTATACCTGCTTTTATAATTCACTCCTCTCTTCAGAGCAAAGTCCCAGCCTTTTCGTACCTCATATTAACAAGTCCAACAGAGAGCAGAAATGGCAGCTCACGCACATTCAAAACAAGTCAGCTTTTGAGGACTGTTAAAGTATTATCACATCCTTGATTCTGACAATAGCTATATATATCATGAGTGGTGGTTTCCCCTCCTTTCTTAAAAAATACAAGGTAACACAAAGTATTCAAGAAACTTACTCTCCATTATGATCACAGACAAAAAAAAGAAATCCTAGCCCATATTTCTTCTTCAGTATTTTATTGCTTGCATCCCCTCTCACAGGCTCAGTTAACTGCACACACCTTATCATGCAGCTTCCACAAAATTTATGAAGACTTTATTCTAAAGTAAAACTTTTGGTTCATTAGTACACTCAAACTTCTCCAGTACACTCCGTCTTCTTCAAAACTATATTATGAAATTTAGAACAAACTACAGGATTTGTTTCCCTGCTTTGCAAGGAATTATGTACTTATTTCACAAATTTAGTATTTATAATATTTCAAGTTGCCATTCAGTTTTGCAAACGGAACAAATGTACCTCCTCTACTCTGACCTGTGGTGTATAAAAATCACATTCCTTTTAAGTTCCATTGCTTTCTAGGTCAGTGACTCAGAAGAGCATCAACCTGTTAAATCACAGTTCATGTGTTATTTTCAAGCAGTTAGATACCACTATGATTTTTCCCCTATAACAAATTCCTAATGTTTTCTGATTAGTGAAATAGAAAACTCTTCTGTAGGGATCCCAGACTATAATACATTGATGTTAAACACATAAAAAATATTAATTCTAACTGATATTAGGAAGTTGCAAATTGCTATGCTCCAGGAGGACAGATTTTAACCTTACTTATGAAATGTAGGTAAACTGTTTTCTTCAAAGCATTAAAACCAAGAAGCAACAACAAAACCCATTCTCTTTAATGGTTACTACTGTAACATCTTCCAGGAGGTAGGCTGAAGAAAACTCCTTACTTAGCCTGACAAGTGAGAAAGTCACGAGGTGTTTTGTTTCCCAAGCCATATGCAGGCCTGATACAGGATGAGACACTTCTGAAGAATCTCAGAGAAGACAAAAAATGGGCTCAGAGATGCACAGAAAGTCTTGAAAAGAAAGTAGCACACTTTTTCAGGGATTTAACTACCTGGATTTAATTACAGTACAACAACACTTTACACCAACTGACAATCTTTTTATATTTCTAATATTTGCTATTACTATGTCCCGCCATCCTTTGCCATTTTAAGAGCACATACCGCTACTCCATCTAACCCAGCTTGGAACTGCAGTTCATGATAATTATTCTGAGAATTACAGTGAGGAGAATTACTGGAGAACTAAGGCAGTTTGTCCACATAGATGTGAGATTCAGTATGTGAAGAGGAACAACTTCTACATCAAAAAAATGCAGGCAAGGACCCCAGGACATAATTAAATGTTTCTGCCTTATTCCATAGCTGAATTAATAATTAAGTAAATAGCTACCAAAACACTGGCTATTGCCTCTTACAGGAAGTCAAAGATTAATATATTTTATTTATTAAATATATTTTCACTGTCTGGACAACTAATGTATAAAGAGAACCCCAATTTGAGAAAATCCTAGTTTACCATTCTTTTTCTCATCTCTTACTTCCTAAAGGGGTACACACAACTCCCATGTGCTTCAGGGTCCTGTTATACCTTTGAGGCTTTAGCTTAAACAAGGAAGATTTAAATTAATTTGTCAAATTATGAACTGTAGCCACTAAGGAGATGGCAGCTTCATTTTTGCCATGGTTACTGTCACAGAGGGGCAGCAAGGCTGTCAGACAGAGCAGTTAAGCCGTAAAATGCTGCACTTAATGATGACAGATTCTTCCCCTACCCATACTAAATAATCAGTGAACAATTAATGCAGGTATTATAAATGCAGCCCCTGAGTGCTAAAGCTAATACTCATAAGCAGCAAGTAAATAGGGATCTAGAAATCAGAATACTTGCCCTGGAGTAATACTTCAGCTAAAAATTTGACTAAGGAGTAATAAAACTGTGTTCGTTTACTCATTTCATGCTGAGAATTCTACCAGCAAGTGAAGTACATTAGGCACAAGTCTGACTGTGCAAAGCCAAAGACTTAAAATCAACACATACCAGGGTCAAACCAACACGGCCAACATTTGTCACACTGCGGCTAGAAAGCTTTTTCTCCCATATTGTTTGAAAGATTATCTTCTTTGAAGTGTTAACACTGAGTTTTTTCTCATTTTGGGAGCAGCACTCTGTTAGCAGAATAAGCTGTACAAACCATAGTGAATTCCAGGTCAGTCCTTTGGCTGTGAGATAGAGAAATTCAAATTCTAAATTATCTCCAGATCCAATTGATTGAGTTCCTCATTCTGGTCTGCTTAGACAGATGCTAAATTCCTTTCCTCTCACTTTCCTAACTCCACCCGCCTATCAAGGAAGTAGAAGTATTTGTCTCCATAAGCAAGCATAATTCACAGGGTGGGGTACTTCAAGCAAAAATGCTTTTCTATTTAGTTTTCTATTTCTTAAACACACAGATCTAATAGCTCTTTGCTTACTAAACCCCTGCTCCTTCAACTCAGAAACAAAACTAGTGCTCTAACTTTTGAGTTCTTATGAAATTTCCTTTCTAAAATGACTCTTGCTACCCCAGGCATGTACACACTAAGAAACTGAAAGCAACCAGCTGTGAAGAAAGGGATTTTCCAGTCAGATTGAACAGAGTGAAGGAGTAGCTTTTCAGGGACCCTAAGTATTGAGCTGCTCCAGAGTAAAGCAAAACTTGCTAGTAGTTTTCAGTAACTTCTCTAAAAAACAATAAACTTCACTACACTCTCTATGCAGTAATTAAAAAAAAAAAGGAAATAATTAACCTTCTTTGATATTGTACTGAATAAAAAAAAGCCACTGTTTTCAACTGAAAGTGTAAGCCTAGTATAAATCCAGCTACTCTGATGAAAAAAGATTAAAATCTTTAGCAATCCTCAGGAATTCAAAGCTATCCTTCCAAACCTGCCACTAGTTCAAAAGTGCAGGAGGGAAAGGACAGCAGGGAATTCTCTCTTTTGCTGACCAAGTTGTTCCCGTGTCTGTTTACACCTTGAAGTTTTGTTGACTGTACTGCCAGGACAACCCTGCTGGTTGCTCATACCTGTTGTCAAGCAAGATAAACTGTGCCAGTAAAAGCAGTTTTGTGCCAGCACAACTGAGTCTGGATATAAACACAGTTTGGCCTTTCTAGATGTATTTGAGGGGCTATAAAATATTAATCCCTGTGCTGCTTGCCACGTCCTGGTTGTTCAAGTGCTTTGCAGTTCACTATAGGCCCTGTCGCTCAGCTTAACTTTTGTGTGAGTGGAATCAGCAGACTTTGCCTGAAAAGGACACAGGGAAGAGAAAATGGAGGGATTTTTGGGGAGGAGGAGGAAGCACCTTAGGTAGGTAGATAATCCATGCCCAGCACCAAGAAGCACCAATAGCTTAAATTGTGCACAAAACATGTTTGTCTACAATCCTGAGTTGCTCCAGTGCATTCCTTGGTAGCAAAAGGTCACCTTTCTCAACAGCACCAAGCAAACATGTCCAGGTGTGTTGTACCTGTAAACATTTGAGCACAGACCTTTTTTTGACATATGACTTTGCAACGCTTATTTTAACTGATGACTTCTACAGATACACTTTTCAGAATGTTAAATGTTGGCACATTAAAATCATTGACAAAAAAGAAAAACACAAAAGCATATTTGCATAGTTAATACCACCTCTTATATGTTGTGCCCATTTACATTGCATTTGCTTTCTAAATCACTATTCAAACCCCACATTTGCTGGTAGTTGTAACTCAACTTACTGGTCTGAAGGTGAAAAGCTCAGGACTCAAGGTTACTATTAGTCAATAGCTCTATACTATTCTTCAATATTTGCAGTTATATATAATCTACTTTACATCAGAAAATTTCAGAAAGAGGGTATCAGACACTCACTTTACACAGATTTTTTGGAGTGTATTAGGAAGTGGTCGTTATTAACAGAAAAGCTACTATAATATTAAGCAATACTTTTTAATTATTCAAAAATATTAAATAAAACTTTTATTATCGTAAAACCTAGTTTTATAACTAGGTACGTGGAGCTTAAAAACATTCTACTTAAACAGTTTGAGCTATATTTTATCAAATATAATTCTCAAGCAGTACTGTGTATTTCTTAAAGTAATTCATACGAAAGAGAATGGCAGAAGATGGCTGAGAGTTTAAGCATAGGACTTCCAACTATATCACAATTCAGGTTCTCTAGTTTAAAACAAAAGCAAAAGCCCTTGCTCACAATTCAAAGTTTATGCATACATTCAAAAATGAGGTGAAAAATCTCTACTGCTTGTTTCCAAAAGTTTGTGTAATTATGCACTGCTGCCCTCAACTTCAACCCATAGTCCCCCCACTTTTCACAACCACTATACCATTCCAGACTGAGGGCTTCAACTCACATGTGCTAATGGACAAAAGAAAAGAGGCAGCTGAACCCACCACCATCCTGGTTATCTTCTCCTTAGCCATCACAGAAAGCAGCAATGGTTTCAGAATTCCTATCACTTTCAGTTTGCCTCATTTGGTTGGTATATAACAATGACCTGGGCTAAAAATGAGCAAGCTTCAGAAGCTGGTTCCTAAGCCATATACTCACACCTCCCACATCAGCAGCATTAGTCAAGAAAAGAATAGCAGAGAGCAGGCTGTATTTACAGTGTCAACCACCTGATTTCTGTCAATTGCTACATGTCAGAACTAGTACATAAAGTACCTAAGTCCTTAAAGTACAGTTCACAACCAGAATTTGAAGTTCTCTGTATTAGGAGACAACTGTCTCAAGCCGAATTAAATTAAGGAAATCATGACCCACATCGTATTTGCTTTCATGAAATGCATATTCTTTCATAAAATATATAGTTCTGGGCTCCTCAGTATAAGAGAGACATGGAGCTCCTGAAGCGCGCCCAGCGGAGGCTGCAAAGAAGATAAAGGGACTGGAGCATCCCTCTTACGAGGAAAGGCTGAGGGAGCTGGGCCTGTTCAGCCTCAAGAGGAGACGACTGAGAGGGGAACTCATCAATGTCTATCATTATCTGCAGGGAGGTGTCAGAGGATGCACCAGACTCTGCTCGGCAGTGCCCAGCAACAGGAAAAGCAGCTGATGCATAGGAAGTTCCACCTGAATATGAGGAAGAACTTCCCTGTGCAGTGACCGAGCAATGGAACAGATTGCCCAGAGAGGCTGTGGAGTCTCCCTCACTGGAGGTATTCCAGAACCATCTGGACACAATCCTTTGCCATGTGTTCTGGGATGACCCTGATTGAGCAGGGAGATTGGACAAGATGACCCACTGTGATTCCTTCTGACCTCACCCATTCTGTGATTCTGTGAAAATCTAAGTAAGCAAACAAACTGCATGACAATTCCTGAATCCCTCAACATCCCCATGATCAGTACAGAACTCTGTGAACATCACTAACCCACTTTCAGACTGCTTTTATTCACTTTAGCTCTAATAGGAACTATCAACACTCCAAACACCTAAAACAAGAAAACATCTGGAAAGAAATACAGCAGTGTTATGGTGATGGCAAATTATACAGGGAAACAATCCTTCATATAAGATGATCATATACCAATATTAAAGTAACAGCGTAAACTGAAAACAATGCTCTTATTCTACTATTGTGAACTCATCCAAAATTTGCACAATCAGCATGAATGGAAACATGATCAGAAAGGATGGCTCCCCTTGCTAACCTATTTGTCTTCACCCTCCTTTGCCAGAACAGGTGGCATTCAAGTAACTGCACAAACTATTTTTTAGAAACAAGCATTTCTAACCTAACTTGATAGTTGTGAAGTTAACACCTCCCAATAATCCCATTCCCTAATGGGAAAATGCAGTACAATACCAAGTCACAGAAGAACAAGTCCTGGCCTGCCCCTATTACGCAGTAAGGCCTTCTCTAAACTCTGTAGTAGAATACTCATGTATACTTCTACATGTATACTCATGTAGAAGATTCATGCTGAAGGATGTGAGTTGAAGCAATCTCAGACATGATATGTAACATTCATTTCTCTTTTAAATAAAATTTTCTGCAGGAAACACAAGGTATGGAATTAAGTAATTGAAAAAGGTAGAAGTTGCTCGTAAGTGCTGATCTATCGATATTCAAATAATCCAGAAAGTCACTCACTGTCAGAAGGAGCAGAATGACAAGATACTCACCAAAAACCTCAAGATAAAATGTTTTACCACAAAATTCGACAACACCATACAAAAATAGATCCATCTCTACACATCAATGTCACTAGTTTTGATGCGAAAAGCTATTTTTAAAAAGAAGAGATGTAGAGGAAGAGTTCTAATTTACAAGTAATTTGGTTTATATATAGCTGACTGACTTGCTACAGTGAGACATCTGTCACCATAGTTACTAATTACTACTCTTTAGAATCTCTCTTTTACTTAACTTTTGTCCTCATGGTTCACAAGAATTTCTGAATATCAGCCTTCTGCTACAAGTGCTGGATGGTTTCAGGATAACTAGAAGAATTTTATATTTTTTCTCTTCATAGCAGAATGAAATCTGTCCATTCACATATGCCATGCTTTAAAACTTCCTTTTGTACATGAATCACAAAATCAATTAAAATTAACAGTCTCAGAAAAGGAGATGCAACTCCATTATGAATATAGACAAAGCACAGAATCTTCCCACAAAAATTTACCAAACTCAGTACTAATTATATACAATATTCTTGAGGAAATGAAATTTTCAGCCTACATGAAAATTCTCAAGTACTATTTTAATTCCATCCTGAAAATGCTGAGAGGATTTTAAGGTACAAAGCTGCTTTAAGTACAAAGCTAAAATATATTAACAATAAAGCAGAATCAACAAAAAGATTCCCAAGAAATGATTACTCACACATTATCCCAAGATATTCAAATTGACTCATTCGAATATTAAAACAAAAGAAAGAAGAGACTTATTTTGTCTTGCTGCTGTCACAGATGACAGTATCTTACATAACATACAGAGATTTGGAAAGAACTTTTCCTGCTCCAGATTAAAAAGCTGACTCGTGCAAGGGACTCACAAAGCCAGTAAAAAGCAGAAAAAAGGTTTCTAGAAGGAAACTGTACTTCTTGCAAAGAAGTCTTCTGCTTTATTTCATTAAAGAAGCTCAGCTTCTTGTTACACAAGACATTTATACAGCTACATATCATGTATCACAGTGAGTCCAGTGATTACTTTGTATAATTTACATCAACTTCTATCCCACATCAAACATGGACCCTGGGGAAAACATACAGACAAGGTGACTTTCTGAGGTTTCATTTAATGCTACTGTGTTCCCTACACTAATCAATTCTGGAAATACACTGCAACTTAATGCAGCTTGAAAGTAAAGAAATAAAACGCCTTAATAGGCCATTATCCAGGCTTCTTCAGGATAATCACTTCTAAGTGTAAAATATTGCTGAAATATTCATCAATCCTTATGCCCTTATAGGAATACTTTCCTACAAAACTAGACTGAAAATGAAACATTATTATTTACTTCAATAAATACAATCAGAGTTGGGCAAGATGACACACTCCAACTTTGCAATAAGGGAAGCAAACATACTCTTGAAGTGTACAAATCCCAAAGACTGTATTTGTAGCACACATGTATCCAGATAAAATAAATAAGCCCCGCAAAGAGCAGGCTCCCAAATATAACCTTAATTTCTTTTCAAATACATGTTTCTAAAGGTTTGGATTTGTTACTGCAATTTACTCTTGCCTTCAGGAGGCAAAAGCACCCATAAATATTCTGCACTAGGGAAAAACACTAAACTATTCAGAAAACTAGAATTTTTATTCTTAAATTCACCATCAAAGAATGGTTAAACTTGATAGTTAACATTCTTTGACCAACCTAATGAAGTGTAAGACCAAAATAAACTGTGGTTTTGTCTCCGACTACTGCAATGAAAAGTATGATAGAGAGGGAGATTTGTCATGTTTGGACAGAGCTTTGCCTTAACTTAAGAGCAGAGGTAAGGCATAAATCTCTCCTGGTCTTTAAATTTTGACTGATCTCATTAAAACCTTGAATAAATAAAAACTAAAAGCAAATTTCTGTAACACCTACTAAAGAAACCCAGTAAATTGTTTTTATGGAAAACACTGAAGAATATGCAGAAATTACTGTAAAAGTAGAAGATAAAGAAAAACAAATGTGTTTTAAAAAGCAATCTCGAAATACTATCAGCATCTGTCAGTAAATACTCAGAATGAGAAATCCAACCCTAACATTATCCATTGTTTCTGCTTCCTCAAAAGTCTTGAACTAATGAGATAACTAAATGACTAGCAAAAAATTAACTGAAAAGGAAGTTTTTCTTAAGAAAATTGCCCTACTGAACTTCTATCAGCAAACAATTACATTTTCATTTGCAGGCAAATTGGAGAAAGACCACAACAGAAGCCAAGATTACCAGATACTCCGCCAGAAGAGTGAAAGCAAAAGGCATGAGGCAGCTCATTAGTTTATCAGGAAACTCCAACTCCCAACATAACCCCAGACATTTAAAGGCAGGTGCAGAACTACAAAAGCTGCTTAACTGTCTTGCTACTTGCTGCTAAGTTTCTAAATTAGTTAATCATTACATCAAAGTTCCTCTATTCCTGGCAAAGAAGAATCTCTTCTCACATGCTGAGTTTTCAACTGTTTAAATAAAGGGAGTTACTGAAACTATTTCAAACTTTTCCTCTTTCTACTCCTTCCACACAAGGCACTGAATTTACCTATCATTAATTCCATACTGCTGCTGGTTTATGGCAGAGAAAAATTCCAGTGATCTGTGATAAAGAAAAGAACCCACATCAGATTTTACAGACATCTCCAAATGCAATGCAATAGTGGTTTGGTATCATCACAATATACATAAAAACTCTAAAAATATCCTGAAAAACTTAGGAAGTTTTCTCCTTTCCTTTTAGCAAGGGACTTATTCCATCTGAAAGCACTTGTCTAAAGTCCCTAGAGTATTTATATTTTTTTAAAACAAACATCTGCAGCAGGCCTAGTTAATTCAGCTCTCCTTTGCACAAACCAGTTTTCTTGCTTTCTGCCTTCATCTGCTCCTGAAATATTTAATAACAGAGCATATATGTCAGAAGGAAAATAATGTTCAGCACATTTCTAAACTACAGTTGAAATGTCCATACTGAGGATAAGCTTAGTGTTACTGGGATATAAATTCAAGGCAGCCAATAAAGATGCAGAAGTACAAGTCCTAACTGAAGGGAACTGCCTTAGTACAAATGACACTGCACTAATTTTAATCACGTCAAATAAGATATTTTTGTAAGAGTTCCAAACCACAAATATTACCCAAATAGAGTGTAGTGAGAGTTCACTACACAGTTCCTCATACTGAAAAACAAGGGGTCACCAGACCAATACGCTCCTCCTTGCTTTTCTGAAGACTTCTCTGCATCAGTAAGGACCAAAACTTTTTTTAAAAAAATACTAAATTGAATTTATTTTCATTCTGTGTTTTGAACTTCAGCATTCCATACAGAGAGCAAATGCAATTAACTGGAAACCAAACACCAAAAGAGAAGGGTGCGGCTGCATCCAAAGACGGAAAATTCATTTTCCAGCGCAGAGAAGAAATTTGACAATTGGGAGTTTAATATTTGTACTCAATGCACTGCCAAGCCATACCTCCAACAAAGTGAGAGTGAAAATACCCCGAGAGGAGGCTGTATTTATTTGCAATGCATTCCTGGGTCAAGACTTTCAAAGCAAGTAGTAATTAAATACTGGTATTCATGAACAAAGGCTGATTTTATTCTGGTGCTCCTTTGAGAGCAACAGTTTTACAATAAGGAAAGAGATGATTTA
Source organism: Atrichornis clamosus (assembly GCA_013400975.1). Taxonomy (NCBI): domain Eukaryota; kingdom Metazoa; phylum Chordata; class Aves; order Passeriformes; family Menuridae; genus Atrichornis; species Atrichornis clamosus. Next base: position 175,916 of record WBMZ01005997.1, read on the forward strand.
TTTTAAACTTAAGAAATCCACATATGGAGATGGATCTGCCAGGAATACGAGAGTATGTATGAGCTGATTTTTGATAGGCAATCTTACAGAATATTGATCAGCCATTTCTTTAGCTATGTCCCAGTGGCTTCAAAACAAGGGGCAGCCTTCTCCCAAGTTCACAACGTCAGAACAACCCCAGCAGAGGAACGGGCAGAGGGCAGATAAGGTGTTCAAGGATATGGTAACTATCAAACACAGTGACTCACAAGTCATATGTCTTAGTCAGGGCAAAAATCACATACACAGTATATTGGATTTACAGATTAGATGGGCAAAATTTGCCAAGGTACAGCTTTCTACACAGACAAAAGCATTTTGCTGACTTTTTTCCTAGCTATTTTCCATCAGGGATGTTACACTGGCAACACTTGTGCCCATGAATGTAATTCCTCAGACAAGGTAAAAAAACCCACCCAACACACACACACAAAACAACGAACAACCCAAACCTCTTAATCCCTTTGTCAATAAAAATGCACCCAGAACACATCAGTGCCCATGACCAAACTGCCAGTGGGCATCAGGAGCAGGGGAACTGCAAAGTACTGCTTGCAATCCCACACCCTTTCAACTGAAAAGCCTGAGGGAGTGGTCGTCCACACCTCTCCAAAAACATGATCAAGCCTTGCAATTTTTTTGTACTAAATGTGTCGTATTTCCCTCTAGAACACAGAAAAAAAAATTCAAAGTACAAAAAGAACCTCTTTCTAGCACCAGAGGTTCTACTAGATTGTCAGTCTAAGAAGAAATAGCCTCCACTGATGTTTTAATTCTTTAAACAGCCACAAGGAAATTTTCCAAATCCCTTCCCTAAGCACGAAAACGCCTTTTCCTTTCACTATTTGAAGTTGAGTTGCAGCCACTAGAGGGCAAGGCCACGACACACAACACACGGCCCGGGCCGGTAAAAGCAGAGCACAAACTACAGCTGAAGACTGTTTATATTATTAAGATATGGTTGTTCGGGGTTTTTTTTTAGCACTGCATTTTCTATTAATTATAGGAATATACCCACATATTCTGTGGGTTGCCTAAACTATTGATTCCATCTTTACAGTCTAAAGTCTCCAACACAAGTTACTTCTATGCTTCAACATCCATATTAACAATTCTTGTACTTCTCAGATTTTAAAATTAGGTTTCTCAACTTCAGTGTTCCTGCTACTGAAATTATGCAAGTTACTGGAATTCTACCCAGAATAAGCAAGCATACGTAAAAATCAGAATACTTTCAAAGGCTTTTCCCATTAAATATAGAAATTGAACTTCCTAATCAATGGTAAAAAATACCTAACTAGAAATCGGCCATATGCTGCAAAAGAACTGGAATTAACATGCAGATTTTCTCCATGTCTAATCAGCATTTCAAAAAAATTGCTGTTCTGAGAACAGTAAGGCTTTTCTGTACAAAGATAGCCCTTTGTTGAAATGTATTCTTGACATTTAACATATTAGATTCTGCTACATTATCTATGCTCTTAGAAGAACAAAAAACAAAGTCCAGATACTAAAGGAGGAGAATGAGTCACTTACTAAAAGAAAAAAAAAAATTCCCAACCAACAGGACACACACTGGCAACTCAAAAACATTTAAAGAATTATTTCAAAATCTACAGTCCCAACAGAACATGAAGAAAGCTCAGCAAGCTTGTCATTAAAAATGACGACACTTAATAATAGTGGCAATGCACTGGTACTGTGCACGAAATCAGTCCCATCTACGCTGGACCATCTACTCTATGGAATAAAAGCATCTGTACTGTATATCACCAAAACAGATGAGCCCTCAAATTAAGTTCACATAACATTCAAACTGCACTCCCAGTACAAACACAGCCTTCCCACAAAAAACATGTTTGCTGCTAAGTAATAAGCTTTGACATACCAAGAGGTTTGTCATCCAAGCTTAAATTTAATACAGCTGTAGACAAGATTACTCTTTGATTAAAGAAAAATCTTTTACGCTACCTATAATTAGCCCACTATTAGTACAAAGTTTTAATAAACTTTAATTAGGATTAGATGCTATCCAAAGCTCGTTTCCAAGGAAAATAGGTTGGGCCACTGGGAATTGGCAGCATTAAGAGCAACACAGTTAAATACAAATTCAAGAGAAACATATGTCCCTACTGCTTCTTTCTTCTCAACTTTTTTGGAAAAAGGTTTTCTTCTGCATCCAAGTAGTATACTCAGGTCCTAAACAAATACCAGGCATATCAAACCCAAAACATGACGCATGTTGGCAGAATGTTTCATTGGATTATTACAGCTTTGCATTATTCCATTTTTTAAAAATTAAACAAAAAAAATCTCAAACAAATCTGTGATGCTTTTGTTAGATGAATATTCAAGAGTTTACTAAAAAAATGCTTCAAAAGTTTGCTAACCTTAAGATGTTATTGGTGTAATAACAGAATATGAAATTTGTATATAGAGCAGTAAAAGCTCTCCTGATTGCTTATACACAGATTCATGTGAATATCCACCAAAGCTACAAAATCTAGGAAATACAGGAAAATAGTAAAAGGGCAAGGCTCTCTCACATGAAAGCACATTTCCACACTGCTCTGGTTAGTAGCCAGGAATTAGTCTGTCTACCACAGACTTAGAAAGAAGTAAGCTAGTACTTCTCCTACTGGATCTTAAAATTAACTCCTGCCTCTGTTGCCACCTGACTGTTCCTCAGTTCCTTGGGGCTGAGGAAGTGGCTGTACTTAAGACATTCTTAAATAACAGACTGCAGAGGGAAAGTAATGTATGCACAACCTCAGTCTTTACATATCTCTTGGCTTTACTGGATAGCACTTTCCTTGACTGCACTCAGTATCTCCCATCTAGGTTTTCAAGGAAGTGTAAGGAGTCAGCTCTCTGCTCTCTTCTCTGTATTTCAACTAATTTTCATCCCAATAAGTTCTCTCTTTCACACCAGGTCTATGTTGGGAGCAGAAACATTTCCAACTGTGGAAACACACCCTGTGCAGTACACAGCTGTTCTACTCTCCCTAACATCCACTTCAAGAGTTGCACCACAGGACATCTCCAGCTTCCTCCCTGTTTACATGTTCTGGTTTCTTTTGGAATAGAAAAAACCCTCACGGACATGTGGAGGAACTGAGTGTAGACCAGACTCCTCCCAACACACAACTGCAACATGTGCAAAGCACACAAGTGACTAGAAACTCATCACAGAATATCCTGTACTGTTGTTTTGACCTTCCACAGGGTACCTTAAAAACTAAAGGATGCTGAACTTATGGACTTAATTCTTAACAAACTCTCATGGGACAAACAAAGTGCATTTTTACTACATTTATCTCAGGGCTTGCTTTTCTGTATCTTAAAATTAGTTCAAGTCAAATAAAATAAACATGTACTGTTAACCAAGGTCCCTCATTTATGTTGTTACATTACACTTTTCACACATTCAAAACTGGACAACTTGAGCAGCTTATTTACCTCCTGACTGCACAAACTGGATGGACTGCCAACTTCCAGACTCAGTAGCTGAATGTCTCCAGACTTCCAATGCAACCAGTGCCAAGGAGAACTAATTCAAAGCATGACACACTATCATCAACCACCACCCAGCAGCTTTCTGCCACCTGTTTCTCAACCTCAGTGTTTCTTAACAGGCACATCTGGAACGTTGATGCTTTCTTCACTTCCCTTTGAAAGCTTTCGCTTGAAAAATTAAATACCAGAAACAGCAAACTAGTAAACAAAATTGTGTAAACCACATCAATAGTTCGCAATAGCAAAACAGAGAAGAAAAATCCCAAGAGAACTTACACAGCTATTATACTGAAAGAAAAAAAGGTAGGCATTTCAAACCAACTGAACAAACCTTTTTTTCTAACTATTCTACCAACATCTAAATTCTTAAAATTTCATAAGATCCTTCTGGATTTTATCAGTCACTCATATGTACAATAACCAATGTGCGAATTATTAATCCACTTTTCACTTACTACTTTGCAAGAAAACTAATAATCATTTACACAGAGCAAGTCACTTGACTGTAATATTCCATGTTAAGTTACAATACAAGTATTCTTGCACTGGACCTTATGATAGAACGCAAAACATTTGCTTCTTTGCCAGTTAGACAAGAATAATTACAAAGCTTCACTCAGAAACAGCTATTACCTTTCAATATTCCATTCCTCTCTTTCTAGGGTTTTCCAACTGTGTCTGATTGACAAACATTTTGGTCAGCAACCCAGTCTGCCTATGGTGAGTTAATCAATCAGCTGGAAACTCAATATCACTTAAACTACAATAAGTTACTGCCTATCTTCTCTCAGATTTATGTGCAGCATAGTTTAAACTAAAAATTCAATGCATATTAGAAGGATTCAGTCCCTACGCCATGAAAATAAAAAGCCAAAATTTCAAAAAGAGAAAAAAAACCAAAAAACAAAAAATCCACAAGAAGACACAAACTTTATTCACACAAATAAGGAATATAGAAAACACCCAACTACCATTAATTTTAAAAGAAAACTACTAGAATTTTTACATTCTACAGATATGAAGAGTTATCATTGTCAGTTCAAAGATAAAAAACATTAATCTCTATCCAGTATCAACTAAAATGCAAACTGAATTACTGGATTTCTTCATGAAGCAGCATATTCAGAAGTACATTAAGTAAGAAACAAACTATTTTACCTGTGGCAGAACCACATAAATGACAAGTATTTCCATGCTGGTATTTAAACTTAAACCAAAAACTAAAGTGAACTTTAATATCAAATACTCTCATTAGCAAGTCACAATATAAACCTTCCAAAAAAACCTATTTAAAAACAGGTGAAGAGGTAAACAGTGTCTCAAATACGGCAGAGAGCACACTCCTCACTAGAAACAGTCTTATAAAAAGAAATGAAACTATTTCTCCTAAAATCTTTCATGGAAAATGATCCATCTTCCAACTACATGACTAGTTCAATAAAAAAGTAAAAATATCTACCTGCTCTAGAAACACTTGACTAAAAATTAAGCTCCTTACAACTGCCATTCCTGCATTGCTCGTAACAATGGCTCCTTTCAACATGCCAAGAATATTTTGATAGAACCTGAGAAATTAAGCTGAGAGAAGTAAATATTTTTAAAAACTAAATATTCAAACAGCAGAACACAGAAAATTGCCAATAAAGAGCTTTGTTACCTTAAATGATAATTTTAATGTTTACGATCAATTTTCAACAGCGCAGAACTCTCCTCTTCGGGCACCTCTGCTCAATGGTACAAGTAAATTTAAAAAGGAGAAGTAGCAATACATGTTTCCTGTTGGTTTTTCTTTTTTCTTTTCTTTTTTATTTTTTTTTAGGAAGGGCAACTTGCAATCTAGACACTGTAATTGTGACTTCAACTGCCCTTCAGTTTCAATATTCCCTTTTACATCACTTGATCAACTTGCAACACTGGTCCCCTTGTCTCTATCCCATCCTTATAGAACTTCCTGTGCAAACTCCATGGTATCTTCAGTGCTTAGTGCTCTTCTCACCGATTATTTATCTCCAGTACTGCAAAGTGATTTGTGCCTCTGTGCTGGTATGAAGCTCACTTCGACAGTTCTCCAACCTGACCATACAGATGTGCTTCCTGCCCCCACAGCACGTGAGCACCTGCAGACCACCTTCCACATGGCTACCAGGCTCACACCAGAGAAAGTGACTTCAAGAACTGGTTGCTTGCATTTAGAAGGAATGAGACACAGAACCAGAAATGCTGCTTCTAGCCTTGCATTGCACTTCTCTTGCCCCTGATTTTCCTCTCTCCAGCCCCTTAAACCACTTATGTCTGGCTGCCCCATCATCACATGATACATACTCAAAGACACTTGGACAAAAGATGAGAGGAATGCAAGGTGCACTAAGCTGACATGCTAGCACTGTCATTTGTACTTTGCAGAAAGGGACAGTACCAAGAGGAAGGTGGCAACTGGAATTACAATGACTTCCAGCCTTATAGACTCCATGGAGAAGTGTTGTGCAAAAAAAGACTGGTAACTGTCTTAAAAACCTGGAATTCTTTTCATGCTGAAGACTGGAAGGAAGACAGTACCAACACTACAGAGCACAGACAAGGGACCTAAAGTCTAAGCCTAGTTGTTTTAAGAGTGTCCCAAGTGTCAAAATCAGTGTGAGAAGGATGAATGATGGACCAGTTACACATTTGACTACTAGTTTAGAAATATTCTGTGCACTCTTTACCTTTTCTGCCACAGTTTTGTTCTTATTTCTTCAGTTTTGTGAAATACCTTGCTGAGAATCGGTATTTTGCAGAACATTTTATTTTCCACCTTCTCAACTAGAAAAAAATAAAGGGAAACTTAATTCCACAACCTGAAGTATGGTATTTTCTAATGGTAATATATATACATCACAAATGAAAGGAAGTTACTACCCAGCAATCCACGAAGAAACACAATACAGAGAGGAACTCACTGCTCCATCGGCTTTAAGCCTCAAGAAGATCAGATAAATGACACAAGGAACACCCTACTCTGATATTGGGGTTTCACTGTGCTTTTTTGCTGCCTACTCCATTTCACTCTTCCTGTTCAATTAGATTACTGCCCTAATACTGGCAAGAGCATCTTGCTATAAATAAGCGTTACCACCATTTTCAGAAAGATGTAGATTCAGTATTCTTGGATTTACAAAAATTTATTTTCACTCGACAACGTAAGCTGACAAGATTTTACACTATGCTATTTGCTTTAGTTGTTCTGTCAAAGGTACTAGAAAGCACAGAGGAACATAGAAATCGATAGTGAAAAAAGTGCCTTTTGAATTGGAACTAAATCCTGTAAAACAGGAGAACTGAAACTGAAAAGCATGAGTTCTCTCTGAATTGCAGCTCTGAGTTTTGCAGCAAATAACAAAGACACTGTATTCCACCACAGTTTTCATAAAGCAATTTCTCATTAGCATTGTGGGAAGGTGAAAGACATGCAGGCTTCCTGCTATGGGACATCTTTAACGGTTCTACCCAAGCATAATATCAACATATCTGAAAAAAACCTGTTAATGCTTTGATAAAGAACAGACATCCATGTCTATTCTCCAGAACTTGAAGCTCTAATACTTGAAAAAACCTACACAACTCAAGTATTTAAATTATAATGTTCTCAAAACTTGTAAGTTTGACTTCATACACTACTAGCATGTTAAACAAGTATGTTAGTTAAACAAGTTAATTATCATAATTCAGACATTTAAATGATAATACCTTACTATGCCTCAAGTGTAGGCAGGTATCTAAGTTTTACACTCTAAACAAGCTAAATTACCTGAATTTACCATTTGTGATTATATAAAATAAATATACAAGATATTCCTCTCATCACAATTCTTCTTCAAGCAAGGTCATACAGCTCTTTCTAAAGGCTTGTCTATCAAAGCAGATGAACTTTCTCCTCCCTCTTTTAAGATGTCAGCAAACAACGCTCATACTTCAAAGGCTGCATTAAAAAGGCAAGTACAGCTCATACTCTTTCAAACACTCAAAAATACAATGCGTGAGGGAAATAAGGAGCTCACCTCCACCAGCCTAAGTCTACACAGAATATATGTTAACCAAAAGAGCCTTGCTAAGATGTCAAAAAGGCCCTCAGACCTACTCATGGACAACTGAAAAAGGTGCACTCATGGCAGCTGTATGAGCAAATGCAGTGCACCTAACACCTATCTGATTTTACAGTCATTTATTAATGATGTGCTTTTCTTCCACTGAAATGGGCATTCATCAAGAATTACTAAAAGTATTGACAAAAATTCTACTGCTTTGGAACACAATAATAATAACAACAAAAACTACAACTACTATGCTAGTACTTAATGAGCACAATGAAGTTTAAAAAACACCAAGAAAGGAACAGTGATGGAAAAAATGGGGGGAAAAAAACCACCAAACACCTGAAAGTTGTCCCATCCCTGGAAGTATTCAAGGCCAGGTCGGATGGGGCTCTGAGCAACCTGGTCTAGTGGAAGATGTCCCTTCACATGAGCGGGGGGTTGGAATTAGATGATCTTTAGGGTCCCTTCCAACCCAAACCATTCTGTGATCCTATGATCAGTAGCAGGTTGGTCCTGCCCATTCACTGTATCATCTCTAGCTTTATGGAAAGGAAATCCTAGAGCAGGAATTACATGGACCAAATATCAGAATAGCAAAGCCTGAATTGGTCCATTTTTCATGTTTGACTCACTACACTCACTAAAATCTGTTTTCATGTCCTAGCAATTACACAGTCACTGCTAATATTGAAATTTTTAAAAGCTGACCCCTTCCTATATTCCAAAATATTTATTTTGCTTGTGACTTTTTTTACCATGCTATTTGTAAATTCAAGCAGAACTTCCCAAAAGTCACAACTTCTCTTCAGATTGAAGAGACTGTACCTAGAAAGCTGATTTGCCTTTTTTCTTGTTTCTTATGTCTCCACTCTCTCACCCATTAGACATAATTATTAAACATAATATTAATATATTAAATATAACCAGTTTTGAAATAAAAATGCACATTAACTGTGTCTGTAAATGCAATAATTAAACTTAAAAACATTTTCTGTCCACATATAATCACAAATTGTCCTTCTAAAACAGATCCTGCCACTACAACTGTCCCATGAAAAAGAATACTTGGAACACCTCAGCATGAATGCAGCAGTTGAAAAAAATTATTAAGTCTTCCAAATGTCTCCAAATATAACCAAGCACTTATTATTTCTTAAATCCTTCTATTGTCTGAAGGGTTTTGCTATGGACAAGTCAGAGAAGTTTCCACTCAGCTTTGCACTTGTATAATAACTGTCTAAAGTAATATTGAAAGCAGAATGATTTAACATTTCCAGATTTGAGGCAACAGCAATCAGATCCAGTCACTGAAATAATGTTACAAGATTACAGGTACCCTAACATTAGACTCTTCATAAAAGGTTTTAAAGTTTATTACAAAGCAATTATTTTTGTAAATTTTTTGGAAATACAATACAGCAATTATAAAAGAAGACGCATACAGCAAGTTTAAACTACAAAACACATCAAAGAGAGTACAAGTTACAGATCTCAAAATAAAGAGCAGTAGTTATCAAGATCCTTTAGTATTAATTTAACAACTTAGATCATCTAAAATTTATCCAGCACCTATCCTAGGAAAGCTTAACATAAAGCTGTGTGGAAAGGAAGGAAGGAAAATGAGCACACATGCACTTGATAACCAGGAAAGACCAAAAAATACCCTCTTACCTACACATCTGCATACAAAATTGTTCAACGGCAGGCACATTTACACCAACCTGTGAAGCAGGCAAAATCCCAGAACAGGGTGACCTAGAGAGCCTACAGGAATGCAATCTGGATATCCCAGAGTGACTCAGAGAACCCTTCCCAAGCCCAGTTCTGGAACATGGGGTCAGAGCAGGTCAACTTGCAGCTAAAATGTAGATCTGCATCAAATTTATCAGTAGGCAATATCCTGCAACAGGACGGATGTACAATCTGTGCTGATCTCAGTCAGTCAGGCAGCATATGCACAGAGATTCCAAACCAAAACATGAGTTTTGAAAGAAATGTTGTCCTTGTGTGTGGATGCAATGTAATTGTTCAAGTACAAACACTTCCAGAAACATTTTCATTTCTGTATAAATGGAAGTTAAAAGTTGTCTAAACACAGCACATATGCTTTTAACTCTCTAATTAAGAGTCATATTCATAAAGGTAACTGAAGATCAGAATGACGCCGTGGATAAAGAGCATTCAAATAGACTTAGAACATCCACATACCTTCCTATGTTATAGGTAACATATAATTAATATAAGCAGCAGCCTATCAGTTCTTCCCTTAATTACATAGGAAGGCCTCTGCTCATAGACCAAATCACTGGCCTTCACTTCACAGACAATATTTATACACCCACCAAAACTCTGCTTAAGCAGCACAAGCAGCAGCTTTACCTAATGTCAGCTAGCTACAGAGATTACAAAAACCCTCTCCATGACAAGTTGTATCCCTGGCTTTCTCTTACAAGTGCTGGAATATGCAGTCGATGAAAAGTCCTCAAAGAGGAAGATTGAAAAAAGAATAATTTCCCCTTTGAGTTCTTAAAAAGGAAGTAGTGGTTGACAGCTATAAGTGAAAGTGTTGTATTATTTCCACCCTTATGGAATTAGGGGTGGAATTAGGACCATTCTTACATCTTTCATTTAGTTCTTCTTTTCCTTCAGAAATTATTTTTAAATCTACCTGACACATTTCAGTGGTAATTTTAAGTTACACTGTAAAAGAAGTACTTCAGGTAGGCCATAATACTAAATTCTATCTATATATATGTATAGTGAAAGTTAGAAACTTAAGACAACAGCAACACAGGCTAACCTACCAGCTAATATGTCTGACACTGACCTCAGAAGCTTATTTCCTGGTAGGGATTCATTTTGCACCCAAAATCCTATCCCAAGTCCACAAGCAACCTCAACTCATTAGACCAGACCAGCAGACTGGACTGGACGACCTCCTGAGGTCCACACCAACCTTAGTTATCTTCTGCCAGCTCATTCATGTCACAGAATTTGCTGTCCTTGTCCACAGTATTGTAACTTCCCTCAAAGTCGATACCACCCTAACTACTTAGTGACCTAAAGTTCTGGAATCCATAGAAACAAAAAAAACTTCATCAAACTTATTTTTGTTTCTTAAAAATATGTGTTCATATTGACATAACCTTAAAAATCCTCTGGCATCCAGCAAGAGGAATCCCTGTAATGATAGCAGGAAAACAAGAAGGAGTTGCAATTACCTACAGAGATCAAAGACCTGCAAAAATAATTAAGCTGTGGAAAGCATTCTTTCACAATCAGATACAAAAAACAAAGCTCTTTTTCTTTAATAACGAAGTTAAAAATGTGAAGAATTACAAATAATTCATTATGCCTCCTGAAAGCCTTCAGATCCTTCAAGCACCTGGAAACAGTAAGTATAACTGCAAAAACCGGCAATGCCAGAATAAAATCACAAGTAATGCTAAGGAAACTGATTTGCAATTCTATTGCCCATAAGTTCTGGCATAACTATCACAGCTAACAACTGAAAGAAAAAGAGAGAATGACAGTTAGTTGTGCCATGAGTTACTGGCAAAGGTCACCAGAAATTTAAAAGGCAAAACAGCAGGTAGGCTAAAAACTCAACCTTGCAGAACCAAGAGATCTGGCTTTTAACCTATACAATTAAGCGTTATAGTGCGAGAAAAACAATTCAAAAAACCGAAAGCAAGGCATAAGCATCAAACCCTGCTGGGGTTGGGTTAAACAAAAAAACCCACTTACAGAACATTGATACTATTGCAAATACTAAGTTTTAGACAAATCTAGGTTTAAACTTAATCTTGCCCAACTTCCAGAAAAGGAACAACTTTGGAAAAACACCAGTTAAGAGCAAAAACTTCCTTATCAGATAAGACTAATGGCATATGCAAATAGCAGCAGCCAGTACCAAATGTCTTCAAAAGAACTTGCTGTACAAGTATCTATCTGGCCCATTACAGAGCTTTTTCATCTCAGATTTGAAACATAAGCATTTCTATTCCTTCCTTTAAAAAGGTTATTACTCAATACATGGTTACAAGCATCCACATTTCCTATCTTAAGCTCTTGTATTCATTTTATTTTTATGGAAACAATACAAGTGTAATTATGAGAATATATAGCATTAATAACTTAGTTCATTCTTAGATCTCTATTCAATACTCTCTTAACACAAGAACAAAAGGTCATTTGTCTGTTCCTATATAGCTTATATATATATCTATATGTGAGACATTGTGTCTTTTCTGTATTTAAGACTGTCAAAAATATTTTCAACACATTTCAATTATCATGCAAAAACTAAAACTAAGCAAGATGTTCCTCCTGGGGACAAATTTACTTTAACAGTAGCACAACAGTGTCAATATTTTTTGTATTTAGTTACAAGTTTTCCTGTTTCACGCTATTAGGATATTTGTGATTGAGCCCATCTCACTGTCAATTCCTCAGTCTTTCCAATCGTTGGTTAATGTTATTTTATAATCTAAAAGTTCTACAAATAGCACATATTTCCCTCCACTATGTACCATAGTTCAACTATCAATACCATAATGTTCCTTAGTTCTAGAAAGACCTTAAAAATTGTACATGCCCTAAACTACCCTGGACTAATCCCAGTACTTTTTATGTTTACTTTTTACAAAAGTAAAAAAAAAAAAAAAAAAAAGTCAAACTACTGATAGAATTTTCTGTGTTTTTCCACTCAACTACAGTGTTACTACAGGATTTTGGACTTTCTATTATAAGCCTACTGGAAGTTCATCATTTATTTATACTTTCTCAAGACTGAAATAAACTCTAAGGCATTGCTCAATCACACACACGTCTGGTACAACACAACGGGAAAATTGTATCCAATTAATTGTCTGGCTCCAGCACAATGATTTTCCTTTTCAAGGAAGATACTGTTCTCGGCCTCTGGGAGACATATCTGTCTTCTTGCAGGAGCTTAAGATGGTACAGTCCAACCCATCTCTCTGCCTGATGTTCCCACTCCTAAAGCAGACTGAAAAACACTTGTCTATATTCAGCAAAAATGTGACAATGCTGTAAGCCTTCTTTCAACAATTCTGTCACAAGTAGAAACATTTCTGGAAAGACAGACAAGTTGGGAACATTAATGCATTGTCACAGCAAGATCTAACAAAATTCAGAACTCTTGGATAATGCAAACTCTCAGCAAGTGAGCAACATTAACAGGAAGCAAGTATTGATGTGATTCAAAAGAAAATCCAGAGACAACAAACAATCATATAATTTAGCAGCAATAGACTGTAAAACTGGTAGCTATAGGGATGGAAACAGCATTCTTCCTTCCTTTTCACTGGCCAGGTTCCACAAACAATAATCATTTTCACTTTATGTTACCTTTTAAAAGAAATTACAAAACCCAAAATGCAACAAAACAGCTGAGTATGTATCATTTTGCAGAATTTTAGCTAGATCAGATTCAAATCAAGGCAACCAAACTAGCACACTGACACAGACACTCCTCACCCACATGGCCCTTTACATTATACATAAATTCAATTACTTTCCTTAGATAAATAAGCAACTGAAGCTGTCAAATTTATTAAGAAAAATGGGAAGGTAAAGCCAAATCAAAGCATTTCTCCAGTGCAATGTAAATCCACCTGCAAATCATCAATGGATTGTCCCAAATACCATATGAAAAAGTCACAGTCAAGAACAACTTTATATAATCAAAGTATATGAAGCAAGGTTTTACATTTATAAGCTTGAGACTAGGAGCAAACCCAAACCATCCCATTGGAGATCAAAGGAAAACACATTTACTGGCCTTCGCTCTGGTTAAGTAACCTGATTCATTTGAGGTTTGTAAAAATTCATTGCAAATACAAAAGGGATTTTTGTTTGTTTTTAAAGCCTAATCAATGTGTTGGTGTTCCTGGCTCAGGATAGATGCATCATGACTGCAATGGATCGGCTCCAAGAATGACAGTATTAGCTCTGCAGCAGTGGCTCTAGATGGTATCTCTGCAGGGAAATCCTTGTCAGCACTGACTTACCTCTACTATAAATGGCCGCCTGCACTCCTACACTGGGCTCTAAAATCATGGTGCTGAAGTTTGTCACAAGCAAGAGCTCCCTACCCCATACTATCATCATGATCATACCAGTATAAAATTGGATAGTTCATTCAGGGTGAAAAGCACTTACATAAAAATATTAACAGGTGTATGTAAGGGCTGCCTGACATCACCCTCTCACCAGAAGCATCTAAGCACTGGAGTTCCACCTTAGTGCATTACAGCAGATCCCAGGTCAGCCCCCAGGGCACCTGGAACAAACATTCAATGTCTGGAAGATAAAGTGTCTCCACTGCAGACTGTAAGCACACAGCAACATCAACTGTACTGAAAAATAAAACATCTGTTCATCTCTCAGACAACAAGCCTAACAGAAAACTGAAAAGATATCATAGAGAAAAAAAAACAACCCAGACATGGTATCTATCAAAATAAATGCTACTGATACACAAGAAATTAAACACCCCTTACATAGATCAACACTAAATAGGCCAGAGTATCACACAGGAATCTCTACTGAAAGCAGCAGGAAAAAATCTCCCACCAAAACTCTGCCATTCCAAATACCATTTCTCATATGCCACTTAGTTATTTAAGATAAATTTATTAAAATACTTCTGAGCAGACAGGATGTCCAGAGATGTTCTATATTTCCTGAACCTTGCCAAGTTCTTTATATCCACAAAACATTCTGTGTAATGTCACGTGAATAACATGCTTCTTTTTTACAAATTTTCTTTGCTTTCTTTCATATCAATATACTTTTATCCCGAGTATAATACAGTACAAAGAAACACCATCTAATCTCAACTCCTGTTTATCAATGTATTTCGTGCATTAGTGGTCCAAAATCAGATGCAGTATGCTAGACAGGGTCTAACAAGCCTCAAGGGGTTCTTCCTTACCAAGTGCAGCCTCCACATTTGTCCTTGTTCAGATTCTTGAGGCTCCTGTCTGCCTGTTCACCCAGCAAGGCCAGGTCCCTCTGGATGGCAGCCCTGCCCTTGAGCAGATCAACTCATTCCCCATCACACCAACATTCACAGATTTGGTGTCATCCTCAAACACGACCACAGTAGACTTCACTCTGTCCTTCAGATCACTAATAGCAATGCTAAACAGGCTGTACCTTTGGGGTGGTTGTTTTGAGTTGTTGGTTTTTGGGTTGGTTGGTTGGGTTTGTGTTTTTTTGTTGGGCTTTTGGTTGGTTGTTGTTTTAGGGTCTGGTTGGGGTTTTTTTGGAGGGGGGGCAATCTGTTTGTGTTTGTTTTCTTTAAAGAGGATGCTCCCTGCAAGAAGTATTTTGTTATATTTTTATCTCATATTTTTTAAGTATAGCAGCCATAAAGTACAGCTGTAATAAATTAAATTTACTGTTATGGGGACTACAACTTTCAGTACACTAATTATCATTTCTATCACCCAGATATGAATGCCCTCTGTTCAATTCATATCCACTTTGAATTAAATGAAAACAGTAGCAGTAGCTACCATTAACACAGAAACTTGTGTCTACACTTTTTTTTTCCAGTTATTAAAAATGACCCATTCTTTGGAGTGGTTTTGATCTAAGAAAAGGCTTTATTTTTCAGTTTCTCAGAGCCCTTGGGAAACTGTGGCAATGAATTCCCTATAAAAGATATTTATAATAGCATCTCACAACAACCTAAGGCACTGAATAATTCCAGATTTTGAAAGCCTGGATATCTGTCTGAAGCTTCAGGTTTCTACCAAAAGCTTCTACAACATCTGTCAGAAGCATTTCAGCCTGAAAGAAGCCACGCACAAATGCTCAAAGCTTTTGCACTTGCTTAATTTTAAAAATGAAAGCAAAACTCAAAAAAACAAGTTTAAGTTTATTTCAGTGATGCAGTTTTAAAGAGTTTCTTCCCATATGCAGTGATATGAGCTGAACAAACATATTTAGATTTTCTGAACTATAGCCTACTTTTTCTTTTGCTTTGATTCACACTTTTTGGAACACTCCATGCTCAGCACAACATCTACTTCCTACATATCTAGTGACTCACTTTTTGAGGCATCTCTAAAAAACCCAGATTCATTAACTTGTAATTACTAAAAAAATAAAATCAAGATGAATTCTAAGCATATTATTCTAATATTATCACTGCATGAAAAATCCACAAGGGGTTATTATGCTCTATCTACAAACACAGGCAAAAAGAGGCATTGCACTGGTTGTCTATAAAAGTATTACTAAGCACAGAAGAAGACCAAGTACAGATAATCCCACCACCATCTCCTTCCACCTTTATTTTACACATATTTAGGCTTACATAGTATGTTAAAAATATTTTAAAAAGCAAATCTAACTTTAAGTACCTGCTTTTACTTGCTCTTTATTGGTGATCTTAAAAACTCACCCTATTTTCATGCTTAATAATGCTCGTGTTACATAGACATTATCTTCTTGGGAGAGCAACTTTTTCCATGAATAATTAAAGTGCCTTTATACAAAGTAAACAGTCACATCTTTCAACTCTAGGTAACATGTTATCTTCAACTTGGTCTACTTACGTGACATATTTCAGCTTACCCCAAACTCTGCTTTAGGAAAAAAATTCTGTACTACTTTCCTTGGCATTGCTTACTGATGCTCCCTCTCTTCAGGTTCTACCCCCTTTTACAGATGACACTGATAAAATTGTTACAGATTATGTAGTAAACAGGATCACTCAATGATCCATTAAACAAAACTAAACTCCAAATCCTCAAGAAAAAAAGACAAAAGAGAAAAAAATAAAGTATTAGAGTATAACTAAAAGGCAGCTTAAGAGGCAGCACAGAGACTGGACTGAGTGACTGGTAATGCCAGAAACTGGTATTGCCAAAGTCCACAACTTAGGAAATTGCAGTCCCAGATCATTCATGAACCATTTTGAATTAAGTGAAGGTTTTTCCTTATTACTAAATTAACATTTCAAGGTCTTTTATCTTTCAAAAAAACCAGAACTGATAAATGTCCTATATATAAGCTTCTAAGAAATGTTTACAAATACTGTGACAAAGAAAATCTGCGCAGGTTTATATAGAGGTCATTGATAGGATAATGGCAATTTCCTAAATGAGACATGCTTATTAGCAGTTCTGTAAACAACGATAATATACATTCCTGTATGCAAATGTTCTGGCATGGATTTATGTTTTTGTTTGTATTTTGAAAACACCACAGATTTTTTTAAAGTAGTTCTTGTGATTCAAGATCAAGCCTGTATTTATCAGTATCTTCTGCCTTTTCACAACAGCATTTGATATCTATTATCTCTTAATGATGCATTTCCCCCTCTCCTCCAACTGTCTCACCATTTACCATTCAGATACTCAACCAGAGGAAAAACCAGTCCATACTGCCAAGAAGCAAAAACAGCATCTGAAATTCTCCACACTGCTGTACCAATGCTTTGAACCTTTTACAACACCACCATATTTAATATGCAACAGGAATGGATTCCTATGCATGATCCCAAACCCATTCTTTAATTGATCACTATGGCTACAGATCCTCCCCTTGGCAATTTTCAGACAGACCCCTGTCAAATCTTCACACAATGGTATCTCAAGAACTATCACATACAATCCTCTCATTCCTACTACCTAGTTGCTATTTTAAAATGGATAAATAAAATGAATAAGCATACAATTTTTTAATCTATATTAGAAAAGCCAAAGTTAACAGAAATTTAAAAACAAACAAAACCCCCCCACAGCTGATAGTCTTTGAAGCTTGTCTATTAGTTAGTAGACTTACTCAACACTTAGTGCTTTGTCATATTAACCATCTTGAATATAAGTACACTATTTGTAACCATGATGGAGCATGTGGGGGTCCTAAAATCTTTGTAAGTCATGACAAATGCTGATAAAAAGCTATATACATAATAGTTGCTAATTTAAAGACAGCACAATAAATTGGAGCATTTTACTTTGTTGAGTCAAACTAGGTTAAAGACTGAACTTAAACTGAAAGTATTTCAAGTACTTAAGTTTTCTAGAGGCCAAGAATGCACATCACATACACAACAGAGTCAAAGCAACATGCTTAGTGAAACATTTAATACAGATAGCAGTTTGCACAATTACCTGCAGGTAACTTGAAAGCCGTGCCATAATCCAGCCTTAAGAAATTAAATGCTTGTCTTGTCCCATCATGCCCAAGTATTGCATAACATAGTATAGTTAACAATAGAAGGTTTAAGAACTTTGACTGCTTTGTACTGCTCCTCATGCTGTGTCATAGTATTGAAAAAATTTGCATTAATTACAGACCATATTATTTTTAAAATCCAGAGCTACACTGACTGCATTTCATAGAAGGGCTTGGTGTGAAGCTAAAAATCAGCTGATTTAGAGCATGCGAAGTTCTAGGGCGTAACATCAACATATTTAGAAAAAAAAATACAGTTCTGAGCAAGTGAAGTCTGCGCTTTGTTAATTTTTTGTTAGATATTTAAAATTAACTTGACAGTCATTAAGAAAAACAACTTTACTTGTCCCAGTTCAATCCCTAGTGGACAAAACATGCACTACAGAACCCCTCAATTTCACTTAACAAGATTGCCAGCCTTGTGAGAGGAACAGTTAAGACAACACAGGATATATTTTAAAACAATTTTCACTATCAATGAAACTCTATCATGAATGTCACTTGTTACACTCCTGTTGCCAGTAATAAACCTTCTATCGGAATCAAACGAAATACTGCATAAAATTTCAAAAGGACAAGTAGGAAGAGTACCAAACAAGCATAGTACTTTTAAAATCCATTTTTCAACGCTCCTCACAATCAACTTATATACACAGATGAAACAGTAATTTCTCCGCATTTGAGAAAAATACTATTACAGCATTATATTGATACAAGCCTGTGCTTTCACATTTGCATGACTCACCTCAAAATCACCTACTTCCAGCAATGAATAAGACACATGCAAGTCTTTCAGTACTCTAACCATTTTCAATTGTTAGTTTTATGTACTGTTAAAAACATTCAAAGTTTCTGCTTAGTAAGAAGTTACCAACTTACCTGGGAAATGATCATTTAAACACAAGTCTTACTCCTTCCACATGCAAGCGCATTTATTACGGCAGAACCAGAGTGATCTGCAATCTACAGAGACTTGCTGAAACAAATGTGCAGTTCAGTACTCTTAAATAAAGAAAACATCTTACCTTGCCTGTCTTGTGATCAAACCAGACAAGAGCATGGTTCCTGGACAGCACTTTGCAGTCAAACGTGGCGTTGTTCTGGGCTGGCCGGCAGCGAGCCACGGAGCGGCCAATCTTGACAGGCTCGTCCAGGTAGACATGACGCTCCTGAAACGGGTGGGAGTTCGGGCGGCAAGTGAAGATGGCCAAGGCTGAAGGCATCGAGGACAGATTGTGGTTGCCACACCAACCAGAGATGAAGAGAGCCTCTTCTGATGCAGACTGTCCTCCACAATTTTTAATACACCTCCACAGCAACTTTATATTAAAGCAGGACAAATATTATTGTATGAGAGGCCTAACAACTCATTGTTTCAGTGTGTAAACTAATTCTGGCCATAATCCAGTGAAAAAGCCACATTATGTCTTTTAATAATATCAGCAGTGGCCCAAAAAATCTCTAAAACATACAACTTTCAATCCATCCTCCTCTGGAAGAACAGGAACAAGCATCTGATTCCTTCAAAGAGAAGCAAAGGCCCCGTGAAAGAAGGATACAATGTCTTAAATCCAAGTAGATGAGTCATACAAGTAGTTTTGTTTGTAACCTCAACTGCCTTCTTTTCCCCTCCCTTCCGTAAACAACACTGACCAAAAGTCTGACCAATGCAACATGGAAGCAAGGAAAGGTTTAGGGAAGGGGGATGAAGGAGAAAGATTAGCGTTCTCTCTCACAGGGCATAGATCAGGACCTGGAGGGTGAATACGAAGCCTTCGCTCCACAACAGGGATCTAGTTGCTTCACGCAGCAATCCGCATTTGACCATCTTCGTGTGTTAAACCACAGGAGAATAGAAGGTCCTCGATTTAGGATGGAGTGCGAGACCTACACTGTTTTTCTCCCCTACACCAGATAAAGCTGCACTGGTCTACAGCTTCTGGGAGCCGCTCAGATAAGGAACTTGATAAGGCATGGAGAGGCTCCCAACTCTCCTTCTCCCAGGGACAAACCAACGCGTGGGAAGGGTCCTTGGGGCCGGCCTGCGAGGTGCGCTGACAGGTCGCTCCCCGGCGATGACTCCGGCTGGCAGCGGGGTCGGCGTGCGTCCCTCGGCGGCGGTTCCGCTGGGGCGGGCGGGCAGGGGCTGCCCCGAGAAGTCTCCGCCAGGAGCCCCCGGCGCGGGGCGCGGCGGCGGCGGCTCCGCTCAGCCCCTCCGCAGGTGGCTGCGCATGAGGCGGGCCCGCTGCGCACCCTCGCGCTCTCCGCCCGCCCAGCGCGGCTCCGCTGACCCGGCGGCGGGAGAGGCCTGGCGACCGGGCCCGGGCGCTCCCGCTCGGTCGCTCTGCCGCTCAGGCAGCCGCCGGCCGCAGGAACTTTCCTCCGACCTGCGAGGCCGAAAACAAACCGGGTCAGGCGCGTCCCTCAGCGCGTGCCCCCGCGTCCCCACGGCCCCGCGGGCGGCACAGGGCGCGCCCCACTCCCCCCTTACCTTGCGCGCAGCCGCCGCCATAGCGCCTGGAGCCCTTCCCGGTGTGGCCGCGGCGGCGGGGCCGGGGC